>JANJGN010000029.1:31336729-31390224 GCA_026770705.1 Isurus oxyrinchus | reverse complement strand
AGGAGCCTGGCCCCCGGCCGGCTTGACGTCGGGATCTTCCCATTCCCCCTGTGGGCCCTCACTCTGCTGCGCTGGTTATGAAGAAGCTTCATTCCCCCCCCCGACTCCTCCAACCTCCCCCTCCACCACCCAAATCCCCCCCTCCACCCCACAACCTCCCCTCAAATCCCCCCTCCCCTCCCTCCCCCCAAATCCCCCACCCCCACAATCTCCCCTCCCTCCCCCCAAATCCCCCACCCCCCAACATCCCCTCCCTCCCCCCCAAGTCCCCCCCACCCCTCCCCCAACCTCCATTCCCTCCCCCCAAATCCCCCCCCCGCTCCAACTCCCCTCCCTCCCCCCAAAATACCACTCTCCCCCCCCCACCCCCGGATCACAAACAGGCCGGAGGAGCCACATCGACTCCAACAGGTGCCTCCAAGTGAACTTTGAACCTCAGGACAGTCAATGACCCTTCGCCTCCACCCAGCAAGGCCCCTGGACATCCTAACCGGATTGGACATTGAAGGAGGACTCTGATTGGCTGAATTCGCACCATACCCCGCCCCCCCCCCCCACCCCAACACTCCGTCCAATGGGAAGGCTGGAGAGGGAGGTGGAGGGGGGGAGGGGTTGGGGGGATGTGATTGGCCGATGGTTTTGTTGGATGTTGACATTGTGGAAAAATAAACAGGAAGTGGTTGGTAACCAAGTGCATTGTGGATGTCTCGTCAACACCAGTAAACTCAAAACACGGTGGCAGAGTCAAGGGGACTCAACGCAGCCGCCTGATTGGCTGTGCTCAAGCCCAAAGCGCCCGGTCCCATCGGGCCCCAAAACCCCCTCAAACACACCGGAGATTCTCGGAAACTCAACGCATCAACCTAGCCCCATCACCCAGGCAAGCGGTACACACTGATGGGGGAGTGCAGAACTGTCGGAGGGTCAGTACTGAGGGAGTGCTGCACTGTCAGAGGGTCAGTACTGAGGGAGTGCCGCACTGTCAGAGGGTCAGTACTGAGGGAGTGCTGCACTGTCAGAGGGTCAGTACTGAGGGAGTGCTGCACTGTCAGAGGGTCAGTACTGAGGGAGTGCCGCACTGTCAGAGGGTCAGTACTGAGGAAGTGCTGCACTGTCAGAGGGTCAGTACTGAGGGAGTGCTGCACTGTCAGAGGGTCAGTACTGAGGGAGTGCCGCACTGTCGGAGGGTCAGTACTGAGGGAGTGCTGCACTGTCAGAGGGTCAGTACTGAGGGAGTGCTGCACTGTCAGAGGGTCAGTACTGAGGGAGTGCTGCACTGTCAGAGGATCAGTACTGAGGGAGTGCTGCACTGTCAGAGGGTCAGTACTGAGGGAGTGCTGCACTGTCAGAGGGTCAGTACTGAGGGGAGTGCTGCACTGTCAGAGGGTCAGTACTGAGGGAGTGCTGCACTGTCAGAGGGTCAGTCCTGAGGGAGTGCAGCACTGTCGGAGGGTCAGTACTGAGGGAGTGCTGCACTGTCGGAGGGTCAGTACTGAGGGAGTGCTGCACTGTCAGAGGGTCAGTGCTGAGGGAGTGCTGCACTGTCAGAGGGTCAATAGTGAGGGAATGCTGCACTGTCAGAGGGTCAATAGTGAGGGAATGCTGCACTGTCAGAGGGTCAATAGTGAGGGAATGCTGCACTGTCAGAGGGTCAGTACTGAGGGAGTGCTGCACTGTCAGAGGGTCAGTACTGAGGGAGTGCTGCACTGTCAGAGGGACTGTGCTGAGGGAGTGCCGCACTGTCGGAGGGTCAGTACTGAGGGAGCGCTGCACTGTCAGGGGGTCAGTACAGAGGGAGTGCTGCACTGTCGGAGGGTCAGTACTGAGGGAGTGCTGCACTGTCGGAGGGTCAGTACAGAGGGAGTGCCGCACTGTCGGAGGGTCAGTAGTGAGGGAGCGCCGCACTGTCCGAGGGTCAGTACTGAGGGAGAGCCGCACTGTCAGAGGGTCAGTACTGAGTGAGTGCTGCACTGTCAGAAGGTCAGTACTGAGGCAGTGCGGGACTCTCGGAGGGTCATTACTGAGGGAGGGCAGCACTGTCAGAGGGTCAGTACTGAGGGAGCGCCGCACTGTCCGAGGGGTCAGTACTGCGGGAGTGCTGCACTGTCAGAGGGTCAGTAATGAGGGAGTGCTGCACTGTCAGAGGGTCAGTACAGAGGGAGTGCTGCACTGTCAGAGGGTCAGTACAGAGGGAGTGCTGCACTGTCAGAGGGTCAGTACAGAGGGAGTGCCGCACTGTCGGAGGGTCAGTACTGAGGGAGCGCCGCACTGTCCGAGGGTCAGTACTGAGGGAGAGCCGCACTGTCAGAGGGTCAGTACTGAGGGAGTGCTGCACTGTCACAGGGACTGTGCTGAGGGAGTGCCGCACTGTCCGAGGGTCAGTACTGAGGGAGTGCTGCACTGTCAGAGGGACTGTGCTGAGGGAGTGCCGCACTGTCGGACGGTCAGTACTGAGGGAGTGCCGCACTGTCCGAGGGTCAGTACTGAGGGAGAGCCGCACTGTCAGAGGGTCAGTACTGAGTGAGTGCTGCACTGTCAGAAGGTCAGTACTGAGGCAGTGCGGGACTCTCGGAGGGTCATTACTGAGGGAGGGCAGCACTGTCAGAGGGTCAGTACTGAGGGAGCGCCGCACTGTCCGAGGGTCAGTACTGCGGGAGTGCTGCACTGTCAGAGGGTCAGTAATGAGGGAGTGCTGCACTGTCAGAGGGTCAGTACAGAGGGAGTGCTGCACTGTCAGAGGGTCAGTACAGAGGGAGTGCTGCACTGTCAGAGGGTCAGTACAGAGGGAGTGCCGCACTGTCGGAGGGTCAGTACTGAGGGAGCGCCGCACTGTCCGAGGGTCAGTACTGAGGGAGAGCCGCACTGTCACAGGGACTGTGCTGAGGGAGTGCCGCACTGTCCGAGGGTCAGTACTGAGGGAGTGCTGCACTGTCAGAGGGACTGTGCTGAGGGAGTGCCGCACTGTCGGACGGTCAGTACTGAGGGAGTGCCGCGCTGTCAGAGGGTCAGTACTGAGGGAGTGCCGCACTGTCAGAGGGTCAGTACTGAGGGAGTGCTGCACTGTCGGAGGGTCAGTACTGAGGGACTGCAGCACTGTCAGAGGGTCAGTACTGAGGGAGTGCTGCACAGTCGGAGGGTCAGTACTGAGGGACTGCAGCACTGTCAGAGGGTGAGTCCTGACTGATGGATGGTTAGAAAGAAGTCTGAATGATTTATAAGGGACAGATATTGTGTGTGGGGTGGGATATCTGAGGCGAGGCTGTGCAGATGAATAATTAACCACGATTACACATGGAAATTTGCTCGTTGCGTCTGTAACCAGCTCCATGACTCATCCTGATCCGAGTGAGATCTTCCGAGGGATTTCACAGCAATATATTGTATCAACATGAACCGACTCCCTATCTCTGTAACCTCCTCCAGCCCCAACACCCTTCCCTGTCTCTGTAACCTCCTCCAGCCCCTACACCACTCCTTATCTCTGTAACCTCCTCCAGTCCCTACAGCCCTCCTTATCTCTGTAACCTCCTCCAGCCCCTACACCCCTCCCTATCTCTGTAACATCCTCCAGCCCCAACACCCTTCCCTATCTCTGTAACCTCCTCCAATCCCTACACCCCTCCTTATCTCTGTAACCTCCTCCAGTCCCTACACCCTTCCCTATCTCTGTAACCTCCTCCAGCCCCTACACCCTTCCCTGTCTCTGTAGCCTCCTCCAATCCCTACACCCCTCCTTATCTCTGTAAACTCCTCCAGCCCCTACACCCCTCCCTATCTCTGTAACCTCCTCCAGTCCCTACACCCTTCCCTATCTCTGTAACCTCCTCCAGCCCCTACACCCCTCCCTGTCTCTGTAACTTCCTCCAGCCCCAACACCCCTCCCTATCTCTGTAACCTCCTCCAGTCCCTACACTCTTCCCTATCTCTGTAACCTCCTCCAGCCCCTACACCCCTCCCTATCTCTGTAACCTCCTCCAGCCCCTACACCCCTCCCTATCTCTGTAACCTCCTCCAGTCCCTACACCCTTCCCTATCTCTGTAACCTCCTCCAGCCCCTACACCCCTCCCTATCTCTGTAACCTCCTCCAGTCCCTACACCCTGCCCTATCTCTGTAACCTCCTCCAGTCCATACACCCCTCCCTATCTCTGTAACCTCCTCCAGTCCCTACACCCGTCCCTCTCTCTGTAACCTCCTCCTGACCCTACAACCCTCCCTGTCTCTGTAACCTCCTCCAGCCCCAACACCCCTCCCTGTCTCTGTAACTTCCTCCAATCCCTACACCCCTCCTTATCTCTGTAACCTCCTCCAGCCCCTACACCCCTCCCTATCTCTGTAACCTCCTCCAGTCCCTACACCCTTCCCTATCTCTGTAACCTCCTCCAGCCCCTACACCCCTCCCTATCTCTGTAACCTCCTCCAGTCCCTACACCCTTCCCTATCTCTGTAACCTCCTCCAGTCCCTACACCCCTCCCTATCTCTGTAACCTCCTCCAGTCCCTACACCCGTCCCTTTCTCTGTAACCTCCTCCTGACCCTACAACCCTCCCTATCTCTGTAACCTCCTCCAGCCCTTTCACCCCTCCCTATCTCTGTAACCTCCTCCAGCCCCTACATCCCTCCCTATCTCTATAACCTCCTCCAGCCCCTACACCCCTCCCTATCTCTGTAACCTCCTCCAGCCCTACACTCCTCCCTATCTCTGTAACCTCCTCCAGCCCCTTCACCCCTCCCTATCTCTGTAACCTCCTCCAGCCCCTACACCCCTCCCTATCTCTGTAACCTCCTCCAGTCCCTACACCCCTCCCTATCTCTGTAACCTCCTCCAGTCCCTACACCCGTCCCTTTCTCTGTAACCTCCTCCTGACCCTACAACCCTCCCTAGCTCTGTAACCTCCTCCAGCCCTTTCACCCCTCCCTATCTCTGTAACCTCCTCCAGCCCCTACATCGCTCCCTATCTCTATAACCTCCTCCAGCCCCTACACCCCTCCCTATCTCTGTAACCTCCTCCAGCCCTACACCCCTCCCTATCTCTGTAAACTCCTCCAGCCCCTTCACCCCTCCCTATCTCTGTAACCTCCTCCAGCCCCTACCTCCCTCCCTATCTCTGTAACCACCTCCAGCCCCTTCACCCCTCCCTATCTCTGTAACCTCCTCCAGCCCCTACAGCCCTCCCTATCTCTGTAACCTCCTCCAGCCCCTACACCCCTCCCTATCTCTGTAAGCTCCTCCAGCCCCTACAACACTCATATCTCTGTAACCTCCTCCAGTCCTACACCCCTCCCTATCTCTGTAACCTCCTCCAGCCCCTTCATCCCTCCCTATCTCTGTAACCTCCTCCAGCCCCTACATCCCTCCCTATCTTTGTAACCTCCTACAGCCCCTACATCCCTCCCTATCTCTGTAACCTCCTCCAAACCCTTCACCCCTCCCTATCTCTGTAACCTCCTCCAGCCCCTACATCCCTCCCTATCTTTGTAACCTCCTACAGCCCCTACATCCCTCCTTATATCTGTAACCTCCTCCAAACCCTACAACCCTCCCTATCTCTGTAACCTCCTCCAGCCCCTACAACCCTCCCTAGCTCTGTAACCTCCTCCAGCCCCTTCAACCCTCCCTATCTCTGTAACCTCCTCCAGACCCTACACCCCTCCCTATCTCTGTAACCTCATCCAGTTCCTACAACCCTCCCTATCTCTGTAACCTCCTCCAGTTCCTACAACCCTCCCTATCTCTGTAACCTCCAACAGCCCCTACAACCCTCCTTATATCTGTAAACTCCTCCAAACCCTAAAATACTCCCTATCTCTGTAACCTCCTCCAGACCCTACACCCCTCCCTATATCTGCAACAACATCCAGCCTCCAACAAAACTCCCTATCTCTGTAAACTCCTCCAGCACCTACAACACTCCCTATCTCTGTAACCTCCTCGAAGACCCTACACAAATCCCTATCTCTGTAACCTCCTCCAGACCCTACAAACCTCCCTATCTCTTTATCCTCCTCCACACCCTACAACCCTCCACATCTCCTTAATCTCCTCCAGCCCCTACAAACCTCCATATCTCTGTAACATCCTCCAGCCCCTACAACCCTCACTATCTCTGTAACCTCCTCCAGCCCCTACACCCCTCCCTATCTCTGTAACCTCCTCCAGCTCCTACAGCCCTCCCTATCTCTGTAACCTCCTCCAGCCCCTACAACCCTCCCTAATTCTGTAACCTCCTCCAGCCCCTTCAACCCTCCCTATCTCTGTAACCTCCTCCAGACCCTACACCCCTCCCTATCTCTGTAACCTCTTCCAGTTCCTACAACCCTCCCTATCTCTGTAACCTCCTCCAGTTCCTACAACCCTCCCTATCTCTGTAACCTCCAACAGCCCCTACATCCCTCCTTATATCTGTAAACTCCTCCAAACCCTAAACCCTCCCTATCTCTGTAACCTCCTCCAGACCCTACACCCCTCCCTATATCTGCAACAACATCCAGCCCCTACACCACTCCCTATCTCTGTAACCTCTTCCAGTTCCTACAACCCTCCCTATCTCTGTAACCTCTTACAGCCCCTACAACGCTCCTTATATCTGTAACCTCCTCCAAACCCTAAACCCTCCCTATCTATGTAAGCTCCTCTAGCCCATTTAACCATCCCTATCTCTGTAACCTCCTCCAGCCCCTACAACCCTCCCTATCTCTGTAACCTCCTCCAGGCCCTTCAACCCTCCCTAATAATGTAACCACCTCCAGTGCCTACATCCCTCCCTATCTCTGTAAACTCCTACAGTCCCTACACCCCTCCCTATCTCTGTAACCTCCACCTGCCCCTAAAACCTTCCCTATCTCTGTAACCTCCTCCAGACCCTTCACCCCTCCCTTTCAATGTAACGTCCTCCAGCGCCTACACCCCTCCCTATCTCTGTACCTCCTCCAGACCCTACAAACCTCCCTATCTCTGTAACCTCCTCCAGACTCTACAACTCTCCCTATCTCTGTAACCTCCTCCAGCCCCTACCACCCTCCCTATCTCTGTAACCTCCTCCAGGCCCTTCAACCCTCCCTAATAATGTAACCTCCTCCAGTGCCTACATCCCTCCCTATCTCTGTAAACTCCTACAGTCCCTACACCCCTCCCTATCTCTGTAACGTCCGCCTGCCCCTAAAACCTTCCCTATCTCTGTAACCTCCTCCAGACCCTTCACCCCTCACTATCTCTGTAACCTCCTCCAGTCCCTGAACCCCTTCCTATGTCTGTAACCTCTTACAGCCCCTACAACGCTCCTTATATCTGTAACCTCCTCCAAACCCTAAACCCTCCCTATCTATGTAAGTTCCTCTAGCCCATTTAACCATCCCTATCTCTGTAACCTCATCCAGCCCCTACATCCCTCCCCAACTATGTAACCTCCTCCAGCCCCTACAACCCTCCCTATCTCTGTAACCTCCTCCAGGCCCTTCAACCCTCCCTAATAATGTAACCTCCTCCAGTGCCTACATCCCTCCCTATCTCTGTAAACTCCTACAGTCCCTACACCCCTCCCTATCTCTGTAACGTCCGCCTGCCCCTAAAACCTTCCCTATCTCTGTAACCTCCTCCAGACCCTTCACCCCTCCCTTTCAATGTAACGTCCTCCAGCGCCTACACCCCTCCCTATCTCTGTACCTCCTCCTGACCCTACAAACCTCCCTATCTCTGTAACCTCCTCCAGACTCTACAACTCTCCCTATCTCTGTAACCTCCTCCAGCCCCTACCACCCTCCCTATCTCTGTAACCTCCTCAATGCCCTTACAACAAACCCTACCTCTGTAACCTCCTTCAGCCCCTACAACACTCCCTATCTCTGTAAACTCCTCCAGCCCCTACACCCCTCCTTAACTCTGTAAACTCCTCCAGTCCCTACAACTCTCCCTATCTCTGTAACCTCCTGCAGCCCCTACAACACTCCCTATCTCTGTAACCTCCTCCAGCCCCTACAACCCTCCATCTCTTTGTAACATCCTCCAGCGCCTACACCACTCCCTATCTCTGTAACCTCCTCCAGCCCCATCTCCCCTCACTATCTCTGTAACCTCCTCCAGTCCCTGAACCCCTTCCTATGTCTGTAACCTCCTCCAGCCCCTACACCCCTCCCTATCTCTGTAACCTCCTCCAGCCCCTACACCCCTCCCTATCTTTGTAACCGCCTCCAGCCCCAACTCCCCTCCCTATCTCTGAGACCTCCTCCAGACACTACAACCCTCCCTATCTCTGTAAATTCCTTGAGACCCAACACCCCTCCCTATCTCTTTAAACTCCTCCAGCCCCTACAGCCCTCCCTATCTCTGTAACCTCCTCCAGCCCCTACAACAATCCCTACCTCTGTAACCTCCTCCAGCCCCTACAAACCTCCAACACTCAGTAAACTCCTCCAGCCCCTACACCCCTCCCTATCTCTGTAACCTCCTCCAGCCCCTACAACAATCCCTATCTCTGTAACCTCCTCCAGCCCCTACACCCCTCCCTATCTCTGTAACCTATTCCAGTTCCTACAACCTTCCCTATTTCTGTAACATCCTCCAGACCCTACAACACTCCCTATCTCTTTAACATCCTCCAGCACCTACACCCCTCCCTATCTCTGTAACCTCCTCCAGCTCCTACAACCCTCCCTATCTCTGTAACCTCCTCCAGCTCCTACAACCCTCCTTATATCTGTAACCTCCTCCAGCCCCTGATACAGAGTAAAAATCCCTCTACACTGTCAACATCGAACACTCCCAGGACAGATACAGCACAAGGTTATATACAGAGTAAAGCTCCCTCTACACTGTCCCCATCAAATACTCCCGGGGCAGTTAAAGCAAGGGGTTAGATACAGACTAAAGCTCCCACTACAGTGTCCCCATCAAACACTCCCAGGACAGGTACAGCATGAGTTTAGAGACAGAGTAAAGCTCCCGCTACACTCTACCCATCAAACACACCCAGGACAGATAAAGCACGTTGTGTGATACAGAGTAAAGCTCCCTCTAACTGTCCCCAAAAAACACTCCCAGGACAGTTACAGCAAGGGGTTACATACAGAGAAAAACTCCCAATACAATGTCCCCATCAAACACTCCCAGGACAGGTAAATCACGGGGTTAGAAAGAGAGCAAAGCTCCCTCTACACTGTCCCCATCAAACACGCCCAGGACAGGTACAGCACGGGGTTAGATACAGAGTGAAGCTCCCTCTATGCCTTACACATCAAACACTCCCAGGACAGGTACAGCATGGGGTTAGATACCGAATAAAGCTCCCTCTACGCTTTACCCACCAAACACTCCCAGGAAAATTACATCACGGGGTTAGATACAGAGTAAATCACCCTCTACACTGTCCCAATCAAACACTCCCAGGACAGGTACAGCATGGAGTTAGATACAGAGTAAATCTCCCTCTACACCATCCCCATCAAACACTCCCAAGACAGGTACAACACAGGGTTAGATACAGAGTAAATCTCCATCTACACAGTCCTCATCAAACAATCCCAGGAAAATTATAGCATGAGTTCAGATAAAAAGTAAAGCTCCCTCTACACTGTCCCCATCAAACACTCCCAGGGCAGGTTCAGCACGCAGTTAGATAAAGAGTAAATCTCCCTCTACACTATCCCCATCAAACCCTCCCACGACAACTACAGCACGTGGTTAGATAGAGAGTAAAACACCCTCTACAACTTCAAAATCAAACACTCCCAAGGCAGGTACAGCAAGCGTTTAGATACAGATTAAATCTACCTCCGCACCTTCCCAATCAAACACTCCCAGGGCAGATACAGTACAGGGTTAGATACAGAGTGAATCTCCCTCTACACCGTCCCCACCAAATACTCCCCGGACAGGTACAGCACGGGTTAGATACAGAGTAAATCTCCCTCTACACCATCCCCATCAAATACTCCCAGGACAGGTACAGCATGGGGTTAGATACAGAGTAAATCTCCCTCTGCACTGTCCCCATCAAACAATCCCAGGACAGGTACAGCACGGGATTAGATACAGATTAAATCTCCCTCTACACTGTCCCCATCAAACATTCCCAGGTCAGGTACAGCACTATGTTAGATACAGAGTAAAGTTGCCTCAACTCTGTCCCCGTCAAACACTCCCAGGACAGGTACAGCACGGAGTTAGATACAGAGTAAAGCTCCCTCTACGCTGTCTCCATCAAACACTCCCAGGACAGATACAGCCCGGGGTAAGAAAGGGAGTAAAGCTCCCTCTAGACTGTCCCCATCAAAAACTCCCAGGACAGGTACAGCACCGGGTTAGATTCAGTGTAAAGCTCCCTCTACTCTGTCTCCATCAAACACTCCCAGGACAGGTACAGCACGGTGTAAGATACAGAGTAAAGCTCCCTCTACACTGTCCACATCAAACATTCCCAGGACAGTTACAGCACAGGGTTAAGTTCAGAGTAAAGTACCCGCCACACCGTCATCATCAAAAACTCTCAGGACGGGTACAGCACGTTGTTAGATACAGAGTAAAGATCCCTTTACACTGTCATCATCTAACACTCCCAGGACAGGAACAGCACAAGGTTAGATACAGAGTAAAGCTCCCTCTGCACTGTCCCCATCAAATACTCCAGGGCAGTTAGAGCAAGGAGTTAGATACAGAGTAAGACTCCCTCTACGCTGTCCCCATCAAACACTCCCAGGACCGGTAAAGCACGGGTTTAGATACAGATTAAATCTCCCTACACACTGTCCCCATCAAACACTCCCAGGACAGGTACAGCACGAGGTTAGATACAGAGTAAAGCTCCCTCTACACTGTCCCCATCAAACACTCCCAGGACAGGTGCAGCAAGGGGTTAGATACAGAGCAAAGCTCCATCTTCACTGTCCCCATCAAACTCTCCCAGGGCAGGTTCAGCACAGGGTTAGATACAGAGTAAAGCTCCATCTACACTGGCCCCATCAAACTCTCCCACGACAGCTACAGCATGGGGTTAGATAGAGAGTAAATCTCACTCTTCACTGTCCCCATCAAACCCTCCCAGGACAGGTACAGCACGCTGTTAGAAACAGAGTAAAGCTCCTTCTAAACCGTCCCCAACAAACACTCCCAGGACAGGAACAGCACAAGGTTAGATACAGAGTAATGCTCCCTCTACACTGTCCCCATCAAATACTCCAGGGCAGTTAGAGCAAGGAGTTAGATACAGAGTAAGACTCCCTCTACGCTGACCCCATTAAACACTCCCAGGACAGGTACAGCACGGGGATAGATTCAGAGAAAAGGTCACTGTACACTGACCCCCTCAAACACTCCCAGGATAGGTAAAGCACGTTGTTGGAAAAAGAGTAAAACACCCTCTACACTGTCCCCAAAAAACACTCCCAGGACATTTACATCAAGGGGTTAGATACAGAGTAAATCTCCGTCTACAATGTCCCCAACAACACTCCCAGCAGAGGTAAAGCACGGGGTTAGAAAGAGAGTAAAGCTCCCTCTACACTGTCCCCATCAAACACTCCCAGGACAGGTACAGCACGGGGTAAGATACAGAGTAAAGCTCCCTCTACGCTTTACCCATCAAACACTCCCAGGACAATTACATCACGCGGTTAGATACAGAGTAAATCTCCCTCTTCACTGTCCCCATCAAAAACTCCCAGGAGAGGTACAGCACGGGGTTAGATACAGTGTAAAGCTCCCTCCAAAGCGTCCCCATCAAACAATCCCAGGACAGGAACAGCACGGTGTTAGATACAGAGTAAAGCTCCCTCTACACTGTCCCCCTCAAACACTCCCAGGACAGGAACAGCACGGGGTTAGATCTAGAGTAAAGCTCCCTCTACACTGTCCCCATCAAACACTCCCAGGACAGCTACAGCACAGTGTTAGATATAGAGTAACGCTCCCTCTACACTGTCCCCATCAAACACTCCCAGGACAGGGACAGCACAGGGTTAGATATAGAGCAAAGCTCCCTCTACACTGTCCCCATCAAACACTCCCAGGACAGGGACAGCACAGGGTTAGATATAGAGCAAAGCTCCCTCTGCACTGTCCCCATCAAACACTCCCATGACAGCTACAGCACGGGTTTAGATTCAGATTAAATCTCCCTCTACACTGTCCCCATCAAACATACCCAGGACAGGTACAGCACGGGGTTAGATACAGAGTAAAGCTGCCTCTACCATGTCCCCATCAAACACTCCCAGGACGGATATTGCACTGGGTTAGATATGGAGCAACGCTCCCTCAACACTGTCCCCATCAAACACTCCCAGGACAGGTACAGCACGGGGTTAGATACAGAGTAAATCTCCCTCTAAACCGTCTACATAAAGCACTCGCAGGACAGGTACAGCACAGCGTTAGATACAGAGTAAAGCTCCTTCTACACTGTCCCCATCAATCACTCCCAGGACTGGTACAGCATGGGGTTAGACACAGTGTAAAGCTCCCTCTACATCGTCCCCATCAAAACTCCCAGGACAGGTACAGCATGGGGTTAGATACAGTGTAAAGCTTGCTCTACACTGTCCCCATCAAACACTCCCAGGACACGTACAGCATGGGGTTAGATACAGAGTAAAGCTCCCTCTACACGTCCCCATCAAACACTCCCAGGACAGGTACAGCACGGGGTTAGATACAGAGTAAATCTCCATCTACACTGTCCTCATCAAACAATCCCAGGAGAGGTACAGCATGAGTTTAGAAAAAGAGTAAAACTCCTTCTACGCTGTCCCCAGCAAACACTCCCACGACAGTTACAGCATGGGGTTAGATACAGAGTAAAGCTCCGTCTACACGTCCCCATGAAACACTCCCAGGAAAGGTAAAGCACGGGGTTAGATACAGAGTAAATCTCCCTCTACACCTTCCCAATCAAACACTCCAAGGACAGGTAAAGCAAGCAGTTAGATACAGAGTAAATCTCCCTCTACACCGTCCCCACCAAACACTCCCAGGACAGGTACAGCATGGGTTTAGATACAGAGTAAATCTCCCTCGACACTGTCCTCATCAAATTCTCCAAGGGCAGGTTCAGCACAGGGATAGATAAAGAGTAAAGCTTCCTCCACACTATCCCCATCAAACCCTCCCACGACAGCCACAGCACGGAGTTAGATACAGAGTAAATCTCCCTCTACACCGTCCCCATCAAACACTGCCAGGAGAGGTACAGCACGGGGTTAGATACAGAGTAAATCTCCCTCTACACCGTCCCCATCAAACACCCCCAGGACAGGTACAGCATGGGGTTAGATACAGAATAAATCACCCTCTACACTGTCGTCATCAAACACTCCCAGGACAGGTACAACAAGGGGTTAGATACAGACTAAAGCTCCCTCTACACGTCCCCATCAAACACTTCCAGGATACGTACAGCAAGGGGTTAGATACAGACTAAAGCTCCCTCTACACGTCCCCATGAAACACTTCCAGGACAGGTACAGCACGGGGTTAGATACAGATTAAATCTCCCTCTACGCTGTCCCCATCAAACACTCCCAGGACAGGTACAGCAAGGGGTTAGATACAGACTAAAGCTCCCTCTACACGTCCCCACCAAACACTTCCAGGACACGTAGAGCACGGGGTTAGATACAGAGTAAAGCTCCCTCTACACTGTCCCCATCAAACACTCCCAGGACAGGGACAGCATGTGTTTACATACAGAGTAAATCTCCCTCTACACCATCCCCATCAAACAATCCCAGAACACCTACAGCACGGGTTTAGATACAGAGTAAACTCCCTCTACGATGTCCCCATCAAACATTCACATGACACATACAGCCCGGGGTTAGAAAGGGAGTAAAGCTCCCTCTACTCTGTCCCCATCAAAAAGTCCCAGGACAGGTACAGCACGGCGTGAGATACAGAGTAAAGCTCCCTCTACACTCTCCCCATCAATCACTCCCAGGAGAGGTACTGCAAGGGGTTAGCTACAGAGTAAAGAGCCCTCTACACTGTCCCCATCAAACACTCCCAGGACAGGTACAGCACGGTACAGATACAGAGTTAAGCGCCCTCGACACCGTCCCCGTCAAACACTCCCAGGAAAGGTACAGCATGGGTTTAGATACAGAGTAAAGCTCCCTCAACACTGTCCCCATCAGCACTCCCAAAACAGGTACAGCAAGGGGTTAGATAAAGACTAAAGCTCCCTCTACACGTCCCCATCAAACACTTCCAAGACAGGTACAGCACGGGGTTAGATACTGAGTAAAGCTCCCTCTACATCGTCCCCACCAAACACTCCCAGCACAGGTACAGCACGGGGTTAGATACAGAGTAAATCTCCCTCTACACTGTCCTCATCAAATTCTCCAAGGGCAGGTTCAGCACAGGGATAGATAAAGAGTAAAGCTTCCTCCACACTATCCCCATCAAACCCTCCCACGACAGCCACAGCACGGGGTTAGATACAGAGTAAATCTCCCTCTACACCGTCCCCATCAAACACGGCCAGGACAGGTACAGCACGGGGTTAGATACAGAGTAAATCTCCCTCTACACTGTCCCCATCAAACACTCCCAGGACAGGTACAGCACGGAGTTAGATACAGAGTAAATCTCCCTCTACACTGTCCCCATCAAACACTCCCAGGACAGGTACAGCAAGGGGTTAGATACAGACTAAAGCTCCCTCTACACGTCCCCATCAAACACTTCCAGGACAGGTACAGCACAGGATTAGATACAGAGTAAAGCTCCCTCTACACTGTCCCCATCAAACACTCCCAGGACAGGGACAGCATGTGGTTACATACAGAGTAAACCTCCCACTACACCATCCCCATCAAACAATCCCAGAATACCTACAGCACGGGGTTAGATACAGAGTAAAGCTCCCTCTACGATGTCGCATTCAAACATTTGCAGGACACATACAGCCCGGGGTTAGAAAGGGAGTAAAGCTCCCTCTACTCTGTCCCCATCAAAAAGTCCCAGGACAGGTACAGCACGGGGTTAGATACAGAGTAAAGCTCCCTCTACACTCTCCCCATCAATCACTCCCAGGAGAGGTACAGCAAGGGGTTAGATACAGAGTAAAGCTCCCTCTACACTGTCCCCATCAATCACTCCCAGGAGAGATACAGCTAGGGGTTAGATACAGAGTAAAGCTCCCTCTACACTGTCCCCATGAAACACTCCCAGGACACGTACAGCACGGGTACAGATACAGAGTAAAGCTCCCTCTACACTGTCCCCATCAAACACTCCCAGGGCAGGTACAGCACGGGGTTAGATACAGAGTAAAGATCCCTCTACACCGTCCCCATCAAACACTCCCAGGAAAGCCAATGCATGGGGTTATATACAGAGTAAAGCTCCATCGACACTGTCCCCATCAAACACTCCGAGGACAGCTACAGCACGAGGATAGATACAGAGTAAAGCTTCCTCTACAATATCCCCATCAAACACTCCCAGGACAGGTACAGCACGGGGTTAGATACAGAGTGATTCTCCCTCTACACTGTCCCCATCAAACACTCCCAGCACAGGTACAGCACGGGGTTAGATACAGAGTAAAGCTCCCTCTACACTGTCCCAATCAAACACTCCCAAGACAGCTAAAGTACGGGGTTAGATACATAGTAAAGCTGCCTCTGCATTGTCCCCATCAAACTCTCCCAGGACAGGTACAGCACCGGGTTAGATACAGAGTAAAGCTCCCTCTACACTCTCACCATCAAACACGCCCAGGACAGATAAAGCACTTTGTTAGATACAGAGTAAAGCTCCCTCTACAATGTCCCCAAAAAACACTCCCAGGACAGTTACAGCAAGGGGTGACACACAGAGTAAAACTCCCAATGCAATGTCCTCATCAAACACTCCCAGGGCAGTTAAAGCAAGGAGTTAGATACAGAGTAAAGCTCCCTCTACACTGTCCCCATCAAACACGGCCAGGACAGGTAAAGCACGTTGTTAGATACAGAGTAAAACTCCCTCTACACTGTCCCCATCAATCTCTACCAGGACAGGTACAGCATGGGGTTAGATACAGAGTAAATCTCCCTCTACACTGTCCACATCAAACACTCCCACGACAGTTACAGCACAGGGTTAAGTTCAGGGTAAAATTCCCTCCACACCGTCATCATCAAAAACTCTCAGGACAGGTACAGCACGTTGTTAGATACAGAGTAAAGCTCCCTCGACACTTTCCCCATCAAACACTCCCAGGATGGGTACAGCACAAGGTTAGATACAGAGTAAATCTCCCTCTACACCGTCCCCATCAAACACTCCCAGGACAGGTACAGCACGGGGTTAGATACAGAGTAAAGCTCCCTCTACACTGTCCCCATCAAACACTCCCAGGACAGGTACAGCACGGGGTTAGATACAGAGTAAAGCTCCATCTACGCTTTACCCATCAAACACTCCCAGGACAATTACATCACGCGGTTAGATGCAGAGTAAAGCTCCCTCTACACTGTCCCCATAAACCATCCCAGGACAGGTACAGCACGGGGTTAGATACAGTGTAAAGCTCCCTCTATACTGTCCACATCAAACAATCCCAGGACAGGTACAGAATGGGGTTAGATACAGTGTAAATCTCCCTCTACACTGTCCCCATCAAACACTCCCAGGACAGGTACAGCACAGGGTTAGATATCGAGTAAAGCTCCCTCTCCACTGACCCCATCAAACACTCCCAGGACAGCTACAGCACGGTGTTAGATACGGAGTAAAGCTCCCTCTACACTGTCCCCCTAAAACACTCTCAGGACAGGGACAGCACGGGGTTAGATACAGAGTAAAGCTCCCTCTACACTGTCCCCATTAAACACTCCCAGGACAGCTACAGCACGGGGTTAGATACAGAGTAAAGCTCCCTCTCCACTGTCCCCATCAAACACTCCCAGGACAGGTACAGCACGGGGTTAGAGACAGAGTAAAGCTGCCTCTACACTGTCCCCATCAAACACTCCCAGGACGGATATTGCACTGGGTTAGATATGG
Organism: Isurus oxyrinchus; assembly: GCA_026770705.1. Classification (NCBI taxonomy): domain Eukaryota; kingdom Metazoa; phylum Chordata; class Chondrichthyes; order Lamniformes; family Lamnidae; genus Isurus; species Isurus oxyrinchus. The sequence continues at coordinate 31,373,241 of JANJGN010000029.1, read as the reverse complement.
AGCAAATCTCCCTCTACACTGTACCCAACAAGCTCTCCCAGGACCGGTACAGCACGGGGTTATATTCAGAGTAAATCTCCCTCTACACCATCCCCACCAAAAACTTGCAGGACAGGTTCAGCATGAAGTTAGATACAGAGTAACGCTCCCTCTACACAGTCCCTATCAAACACTCCCAGGACAGGTACAGCACGGGGTTAGATACAGAGTAAATCTCCCTCTACACTGTCCCCATCAAACACTCCCAGGACAAGTACAGCACGGGGTTAGATACAGAGTAAATCTCCCTCTAAACTGTCGACATAAAGCACTCGCAGGACAGGTACAGCACAGCGTTCGATACAGAGTAAAGCTCCTTCTACACTGTCCCCATCAATCACTCCCAGGACAGGTACAGCAAGAGGTTAGACACAGTGTAAAGCTCCCTCTACCCCGTCCCCATCAAACACACCCAGGACAGGTACAGCATGGGGTTAGATACAGAGTAAAGCTCCCTCTGCACATCCCCATCAAACACTCCCAGGACAGGTACAGCACGGGGTTAGATACAGAGTAAATCTCCATCTACACTGTCCTCATCAAACAATCCCTGGAGAGGTACAGCATGAGTTTAGATAAAGAGTAAAACTCCTTCTACGCTGTCCCCATCAAACACTCCCAGGACACGTACAGCAAGGGGTTAGATACAGAGTAAATCAACATCTACCCCTTCCCAATCAAACACTCCAAGGACAGGTAAAGCACAGGGTTAGATACAGAGTAAATCTCCCTCTACACCTTCCCAGTCAAACTCTCCAAGGACAGGTAAAGCAAGGGGTTAGATACAGAGTAAATCTCCCTCTACACCGTCTCCACCAAACTCTCCCAGGACAGGTACAGCACGGGGTTAGATACAGAGTAAATTTCCCTCTACACTGTCCTCATCAAATTCTCCAAGGGCAGGTTAAGCACGGGGAGAGATAAAGAGTAAAGCTTCCTCCACACTATCCCCAACAAACCCTCCCACGTTAGCCACAGCACGGGGTTAGATAGAGAGTAAATCTCCCTCTACACCATCCCCATCAAACACTCCCATAACAGGTACAGCACGGGGTTAGATACAGAGTAAATCTCCCTCTACACTATCCCCATCAAACATTCCCAGGACAGGTACAGCACGGGGTTACATACACAGTAAATCTCCCTCTACACTGTCCCCATCAAACACTCCCAGGACAAGTACAGCAAGGGGTTAGATACAGACTAAAGCTCCCTCTACACGTCCCCATCAAACACTTCCAGGACAGGTACAGCAAGGGGTTAGATACAGACTAAAGCTCCCTCTACACGTCCCCATCAAATACTTCCAGGACAGGTACAGCACGGGGTTAGGTACAGAGTAAAGCTCCCTCTACGATGTCCCCATCAAACATTCGCAGGACAACATACAGCCCGGGGTTAGAAAGGGAGTAAAGCTCCCTCTACTTTGTCCCCATCAAAAAGTCCCAGGACAGGTACAGCACGGGGTGAGATACAGAGTAAAGCTCCCTCTACACTCTCCCCATCAATCACTCCCAGGAGAGTTACAGCAAGGGGTTAGATACAGAGTAAAGCTCCCTCTACACTGTCCCCATCAAACACTCCCAGGACAGGTACAGCACGGGGTTAGATACAGAGTAAAGCTCCATCTACGCTTTACCCATCAAACACTCCCAGGACAATTACATCACGCGGTTAGATGCAGAGTAAATCTACCTCTACACTGTCCCCATAAACCATCCCAGGACAGGTACAGCACGGGGTTAGATACAGTGTAAAGCTCCCTCTATACTGTCCACATCAAACAATCCCAGGACAGGTACAGAATGGGGTTAGATACAGTGTAAATCTCCCTCTACACTGTCCCCATCAAACACTCCCAGGACAGGTACAGCACAGGGTTAGATATCGAGTAAAGCTCCCTCTCCACTGACCCCATCAAACACTCCCAGGACAGCTACAGCACGGTGTTAGATACGGAGTAAAGCTCCCTCTACACTGTCCCCCTAAAACACTCTCAGGACAGGGACAGCACGGGGTTAGATACAGAGTAAAGCTCCCTCTACACTGTCCCCATTAAACACTCCCAGGACAGCTACAGCACGGGGTTAGATACAGAGTAAAGCTCCCTCTCCACTGTCCCCATCAAACACTCCCAGGACGGGTACAGCACAAGGTTAGATACAGAGTAAATCTCCCTCTACACCGTCCCCATCAAACACTCCCAGGACAGGTACAGCACGGGGTTAGATACAGAGTAAAGCTCCCTCTACACTGTCCCCATCAAACACTCCCAGGACAGGTACAGCACGGGGTTAGATACAGAGTAAAGCTCCATCTACGCTTTACCCATCAAACACTCCCAGGACAATTACATCACGCGGTTAGATGCAGAGTAAATCTACCTCTACACTGTCCCCATAAACCATCCCAGGACAGGTACAGCACGGGGTTAGATACAGTGTAAAGCTCCCTCTATACTGTCCACATCAAACAATCCCAGGACAGGTACAGAATGGGGTTAGATACAGTGTAAATCTCCCTCTACACTGTCCCCATCAAACACTCCCAGGACAGGTACAGCACAGGGTTAGATATCGAGTAAAGCTCCCTCTCCACTGACCCCATCAAACACTCCCAGGACAGCTACAGCACGGTGTTAGATACGGAGTAAAGCTCCCTCTACACTGTCCCCCTAAAACACTCTCAGGACAGGGACAGCACGGGGTTAGATACAGAGTAAAGCTCCCTCTACACTGTCCCCATTAAACACTCCCAGGACAGCTACAGCACGGGGTTAGATACAGAGTAAAGCTCCCTCTCCACTGTCCCCATCAAACACTCCCAGGACAGGTACAGCACGGGGTTAGAGACAGAGTAAAGCTGCCTCTACACTGTCCCCATCAAACACTCCCAGGACGGATATTGCACTGGGTTAGATATGGAGCAAATCTCCCTCTACACTGTACCCAACAAGCTCTCCCAGGACCGGTACAGCACGGGGTTATATTCAGAGTAAATCTCCCTCTACACCATCCCCACCAAAAACTTGCAGGACAGGTTCAGCATGAAGTTAGATACAGAGTAACGCTCCCTCTACACAGTCCCTATCAAACACTCCCAGGACAGGTACAGCACGGGGTTAGATACAGAGTAAATCTCCCTCTACACTGTCCCCATCAAACACTCCCAGGACAAGTACAGCACGGGGTTAGATACAGAGTAAATCTCCCTCTAAACTGTCGACATAAAGCACTCGCAGGACAGGTACAGCACAGCGTTCGATACAGAGTAAAGCTCCTTCTACACTGTCCCCATCAATCACTCCCAGGACAGGTACAGCAAGAGGTTAGACACAGTGTAAAGCTCCCTCTACCCCGTCCCCATCAAACACACCCAGGACAGGTACAGCATGGGGTTAGATACAGAGTAAAGCTCCCTCTGCACATCCCAATCAAACACTCCCAGGACAGGTACAGCACGGGGTTAGATACAGAGTAAATCTCCATCTACACTGTCCTCATCAAACAATCCCTGGAGAGGTACAGCATGAGTTTAGATAAAGAGTAAAACTCCTTCTACGCTGTCCCCATCAAACACTCCCAGGACACGTACAGCAAGGGGTTAGATACAGAGTAAAGCTCCCTCTCCACTGTCCCCATCAAACACTCCCAGGACAAGTACAGCACGGGGTTAGATACAGAGTAAATCTCCCTCTAAACTGTCGACATAAAGCACTCGCAGGACAGGTACAGCACAGCGTTCGATACAGAGTAAAGCTCCTTCTACACTGTCCCCATCAATCACTCCCAGGACAGGTACAGCAAGAGGTTAGACACAGTGTAAAGCTCCCTCTACCCCGTCCCCATCAAACACACCCAGGACAGGTACAGCATGGGGTTAGATACAGAGTAAAGCTCCCTCTGCACATCCCAATCAAACACTCCCAGGACAGGTACAGCACGGGGTTAGATACAGAGTAAATCTCCATCTACACTGTCCTCATCAAACAATCCCTGGAGAGGTACAGCATGAGTTTAGATACAGAGTAAAGCTCCCTCTACACTGTCCCCATTAAACACTCCCAGGACAGCTACAGCACGGGGTTAGATACAGAGTAAAGCTCCCTCTCCACTGTCCCCATCAAACACTCCCAGGACAGGTACAGCACGGGGTTAGAGACAGAGTAAAGCTGCCTCTACACTGTCCCCATCAAACACTCCCAGGACGGATATTGCACTGGGTTAGATATGGAGCAAATCTCCCTCTACACTGTACCCAACAAGCTCTCCCAGGACCGGTACAGCACGGGGTTATATTCAGAGTAAATCTCCCTCTACACCATCCCCACCAAAAACTTGCAGGACAGGTTCAGCATGAAGTTAGATACAGAGTAACGCTCCCTCTACACTGTCCCTATCAAACACTCCCAGGACAGGTACAGCACGGGGTTAGATACAGAGTAAATCTCCCTCTACACTGTCCCCATCAAACACTCCCCAGGACAAGTACAGCACGGGGTTAGATACAGAGTAAATCTCCCTCTAAACTGTCGACATAAAGCACTCGCAGGACAGGTACAGCACAGCGTTCGATACAGAGTAAAGCTCCTTCTACACTGTCCCCATCAATCACTCCCAGGACAGGTACAGCAAGAGGTTAGACACAGTGTAAAGCTCCCTCTACCCCGTCCCCATCAAACACACCCAGGACAGGTACAGCATGGGGTTAGATACAGAGTAAAGCTCCCTCTGCACATCCCAATCAAACACTCCCAGGACAGGTACAGCACGGGGTTAGATACAGAGTAAATCTCCATCTACACTGTCCTCATCAAACAATCCCTGGAGAGGTACAGCATGAGTTTAGATAAAGAGTAAAACTCCTTCTACGCTGTCCCCATCAAACACTCCCAGGACACGTACAGCAAGGGGTTAGATACAGAGTAAATCAACATCTACCCCTTCCCAATCAAACACTCCCAGGACAGGTACAGCACGGGGTTAGATACAGAGTAAATCTCCATCTACACTGTCCTCATCAAACAATCCCTGGAGAGGTACAGCATGAGTTTAGATAAAGAGTAAAACTCCTTCTACGCTGTCCCCATCAAACACTCCCATAACAGGTACAGCACGGGGTTAGATACAGAGTAAATCTCCCTCTACACTATCCCCATCAAACATTCCCAGGACAGGTACAGCACGGGGTTACATACACAGTAAATCTCCCTCTACACTGTCCCCATCAAACACTCCCAGGACAAGTACAGCAAGGGGTTAGATACAGACTAAAGCTCCCTCTACACGTCCCCATCAAACACTTCCAGGACAGGTACAGCAAGGGGTTAGATACAGACTAAAGCTCCCTCTACACGTCCCCATCAAATACTTCCAGGACAGGTACAGCACGGGGTTAGGTACAGAGTAAAGCTCCCTCTACGATGTCCCCATCAAACATTCGCAGGACAACATACAGCCCGGGGTTAGAAAGGGAGTAAAGCTCCCTCTACTTTGTCCCCATCAAAAAGTCCCAGGACAGGTACAGCACGGGGTGAGATACAGAGTAAAGCTCCCTCTACACTCTCCCCATCAATCACTCCCAGGAGAGTTACAGCAAGGGGTTAGATACAGAGTAAAGCTCCCTCTACACTGTCCCCATCAAACACTCCCAGGACAGGTACAGCACGGGGTTAGATACAGAGTAAAGCTCCATCTACGCTTTACCCATCAAACACTCCCAGGACAATTACATCACGCGGTTAGATGCAGAGTAAATCTACCTCTACACTGTCCCCATAAACCATCCCAGGACAGGTACAGCACGGGGTTAGATACAGTGTAAAGCTCCCTCTATACTGTCCACATCAAACAATCCCAGGACAGGTACAGAATGGGGTTAGATACAGTGTAAATCTCCCTCTACACTGTCCCCATCAAACACTCCCAGGACAGGTACAGCACAGGGTTAGATATCGAGTAAAGCTCCCTCTCCACTGACCCCATCAAACACTCCCAGGACAGCTACAGCACGGTGTTAGATACGGAGTAAAGCTCCCTCTACACTGTCCCCCTAAAACACTCTCAGGACAGGGACAGCACGGGGTTAGATACAGAGTAAAGCTCCCTCTACACTGTCCCCATTAAACACTCCCAGGACAGCTACAGCACGGGGTTAGATACAGAGTAAAGCTCCCTCTCCACTGTCCCCATCAAACACTCCCAGGACGGGTACAGCACAAGGTTAGATACAGAGTAAATCTCCCTCTACACCGTCCCCATCAAACACTCCCAGGACAGGTACAGCACGGGGTTAGATACAGAGTAAAGCTCCCTCTACACTGTCCCCATCAAACACTCCCAGGACAGGTACAGCACGGGGTTAGATACAGAGTAAAGCTCCATCTACGCTTTACCCATCAAACACTCCCAGGACAATTACATCACGCGGTTAGATGCAGAGTAAATCTACCTCTACACTGTCCCCATAAACCATCCCAGGACAGGTACAGCACGGGGTTAGATACAGTGTAAAGCTCCCTCTATACTGTCCACATCAAACAATCCCAGGACAGGTACAGAATGGGGTTAGATACAGTGTAAATCTCCCTCTACACTGTCCCCATCAAACACTCCCAGGACAGGTACAGCACAGGGTTAGATATCGAGTAAAGCTCCCTCTCCACTGACCCCATCAAACACTCCCAGGACAGCTACAGCACGGTGTTAGATACGGAGTAAAGCTCCCTCTACACTGTCCCCCTAAAACACTCTCAGGACAGGGACAGCACGGGGTTAGATACAGAGTAAAGCTCCCTCTACACTGTCCCCATTAAACACTCCCAGGACAGCTACAGCACGGGGTTAGATACAGAGTAAAGCTCCCTCTCCACTGTCTCCATCAAACACTCCCAGGACAGGTACAGCACGGGGTTAGAGACAGAGTAAAGCTGCCTCTACACTGTCCCCATCAAACACTCCCAGGACGGATATTGCACTGGGTTAGATATGGAGCAAATCTCCCTCTACACTGTACCCAACAAGCTCTCCCAGGACCGGTACAGCACGGGGTTATATTCAGAGTAAATCTCCCTCTACATCATCCCCACCAAAAACTTGCAGGACAGGTTCAGCATGAAGTTAGATACAGAGTAACGCTCCCTCTACACTGTCCCTATCAAACACTCCCAGGACAGGTACAGCACGGGGTTAGATACAGAGTAAATCTCCCTCTACACTGTCCCCATCAAACACTCCCAGGACAAGTACAGCACGGGGTTATATACAGAGTAAATCTCCCTCTAAACTGTCGACATAAAGCACTCGCAGGACAGGTACAGCACAGCGTTCGATACAGAGTAAAGCTCCTTCTACACTGTCCCCATCAATCACTCCCAGGACAGGTACAGCAAGAGGTTAGACACAGTGTAAAGCTCCCTCTACCCCGTCCCCATCAAACACACCCAGGACAGGTACAGCATGGGGTTAGATACAGAGTAAAGCTCCCTCTGCACATCCCCATCAAACACTCCCAGGACAGGTACAGCACGGGGTTAGATACAGAGTAAATCTCCATCTACACTGTCCTCATCAAACAATCCCTGGAGAGGTACAGCATGAGTTTAGATAAAGAGTAAAACTTCTTCTACGCTGTCCCCATCAAACACTCCCAGGACACGTACAGCAAGGGGTTAGATACAGAGTAAATCAACATCTACCCCTTCCCAATCAAACACTCCAAGGACAGGTAAAGCACAGGGTTAGATACAGAGTAAATCTCCCTCTACACCTTCCCAGTCAAACTCTCCAAGGACAGGTAAAGCAAGGGGTTAGATACAGAGTAAATCTCCCTCTACACCGTCTCCACCAAACTCTCCCAGGACAGGTACAGCACGGGGTTAGATACAGAGTAAATTTCCCTCTACACTGTCCTCATCAAATTCTCCAAGGGCAGGTTAAGCACGGGGAGAGATAAAGAGTAAAGCTTCCTCCACACTATCCCCAACAAACCCTCCCACGTTAGCCACAGCACGGGGTTAGATAGAGAGTAAATCTCCCTCTACACCATCCCCATCAAACACTGCCAGGACAGGTACAGCACGGGGTTAGATACAGAGTAAATCTCCCTCTACACTATCCCCATCAAACATTCCCAGGACAGGTACAGCACGGGGTTACATACACAGTAAATCTTCCTCTACACTGTCCCCATCAAACACTCCCAGGACAAGTACAGCAAGGGGTTAGATACAGACTAAAGCTCCCTCTACACGTCCCCATCAAACACTTCCAGGACAGGTACAGCAAGGGGTTAGATACAGACTAAAGCTCCCGTACACGTCCCCATCAAATACTTCCAGGACAGGTACAGCACGGGGTTAGATACAGAGTAAAGCTCCCTCTACGATGTCCCCATCAAACATTCGCAGGACAACATACAGCCCGGGGTTAGAAAGGGAGTAAAGCTCCCTCTACTTTGTCCCCATCAAAAAGTCCCAGGACAGGTACAGCACGGGGTGAGATACAGAGTAAAGCTCCCTCTACACTCTCCCCATCAATCACTCCCAGGAGAGTTACAGCAAGGGGTTAGATACAGAGTAAAGCTCCCTCTACACTGTCCCCATCAATCACTCCCAGGAGAGATACAGCTAGGGGTTAGATACTGAGTAAAGCTCCCTCTACACTGTCCCCAACAAACACTCCCAGGACAGGTACAGCACGGGTACAGATACAGAGTAAAGCTCCCTCTACACTTTCCCCATCAATCACTCCCAGGAGAGATACAGCTAGGGGTTAGATACGGAGTAAAGCTCCCTCTACACTGTCCCCAACAAACACTCCCAGGACAGGTACAGCACGGGTACAGATACAGAGGAAAGCGCCCTCTACACTGTCCCCATCAAACACTCCGAGAACATCTACAGCACGGGGTTAGATACAGAGTAAAGCTCCCTCTACACCGTCCCCGGCAAACACTCCCAGGAAAGCGACAGCACGGGGTTAGATACAGAGTAAAGCTCCCTCAACACTGTCCCCATCAAACACTCCAAGGAAAGGTACAGATTGGGGTTAGATGCAGACTAAAGCTCCCTCTACACGTCCCCATCAAACACTTCCAGGACAGGTACAGCACGGGGTTAGATACAGAGTAAAGCTCCCTCTACACCGTCCCCACCAAACACTCCCAGGACAGTTACAGCACGGGGTTAGATACAGAGTAAATCTCCCTCTACACTGTCCCCATCAAATTCTCCAAGGGCAGGTTCAGCACGGGGATAGATAAAGAGTAAAGCTTCCTCCACACTATCCCCATCAAACCCTCCCACGACAGCCACAGCACGGGGTTAGATACAGAGTAAATCTCCCTCTACACCGTCCCCATCAAACACTGCCAGGACAGGTACAGCATGGGGTTAGATACAGAGTAAATCTCCCCCTACACTATCCCCATCAAACACTCCCGGGACAGGCACAGTACGGGGTTAGATACAGAGTAAAGCTCCCTCTCCACTGTCCACATCAAACATTCCCAGGACAGGAACAGCACAGCGTTAGATACAGAGTAAAGATCCCTCTACACCGTCCCCATCAAACACTTCCAGGACAGCTAATGCATGGCGTTAGATACAGAGTAAAGCTCCATCGACACTGTCCCCATCAAACACTCCGATGACAGCTACAGCACGGGGATAGATACAGAGTAAAGCTTCCTCTGCACTGTCCCCATCAAACACTCCCAGGACAGGTACAGCACGGGGTTAGATACAGAGTAAAGCTCCCTCTACACTGTCCCCATCAAACACTCCCAGAACAGGTACAGCACGGGGTTAGATACAGAGTGATTCTCCCTCTACACTGTCCCCATCAAACACTCCCAGGACAGGTACAGCACAGGGTTAGATAAAGAGTAAAGCTGCCTCTACACTGTCCCAATCAAACACTCCCAAGACAGCTAAAGCACGGGGTTAGATACAGAGTAAAGCTCCCTCTACACTCTCACCATCAAACACGCCCAGGACAGGTAAAGCACTTTGTTAGATACAGAGTAAAGCTCCCTCTACAATGTCCCCAAAAAACACTCCCAGGACAGGTAAATCACGGGGTTAGAAAGAGAGTAAAGCTCCCTCTACACTGTCCTCATCAAACAATCCCAGGACAGGTACAGCACGGGGTTAGATACAGAGTGAAGCTCCCCCTACGCTTTACACATCAAACACTCCCGTGACAGGTACAGCACGGGGTTAGATACAGAGCAAAGCTCCCTCTACACTGTCAAAATCAAACACTCCCAGGCCAGGTACAGCTCGGGGTTAGATACTGAGTAAAGCTCCCTCTACACTGTCCCCATAAAAACACCCAGGACAGGTACAGCACGGGGTTAGATACACTGTAAAGCTCCCTCTAAAGCGTACCCATCAAACAATCCCAGGAAAAGGTACAGCACGGTGGTTGATACAGAGTAAAGCTCCCACTACACTGTCCCCATCAAACACTCCCAGGACAGGTACAGAACGGGTTTAGATACAGTGTAAAGCTCCCACTATACTGCCCCATCAAACACTCCCAGGACAGGTAAAGCAAGGGTTTAGATACAGTGTAAAGTTCCCGCTACTCTGCCCCATCAAACACTCCCAGGACAGGCAAAACACGGGGATAGATACAGAGTAAAGCTCCCTCTACACTGTCCCCATCAATCACTCCCAGGACAAGTACAGCAAGGGGTTACACACAGAGTAAAACTCCCAATACAAAGTCCCCATCAAACACTCCCTGGACAGGTAAATCACGGGGTTAGAAAGAGAATAAAGCTCCCTCTTCACTATCCCCATCAAACACGCCCAGGACAGGTACAGCACGGGGTTAAATACAGAATGAAGCTCCCTCTACGCTTTAAACATCAAACACTCCCATGACAGGTACAGCATGGGGTTAGATACAGAGTAAAGCTCCCTCTACACTGTCCCAAACAAACACTCCAAGGACAGGTACAGCACGGGGTTAGATACTGAGTAAAGCTCCTCTACACTGTCCCCATAAAAACACCCAGGACAGGTAAAGCACGGGGTTAGATACAATGTAAAGCTCCCTCTAAAGCGTCCCCATCAAACAATCCCAAGAAAAGGTACAGCACGGGGTTAGATACAGAGTAAAGCTCCATCTACACTGTCCCCATCAAACATTAGCAGGACACATACAGCCCGGGGTTAGAAAGGGAGTAAAGCTCCCTCTACTCTGTCCCCATCAAACACTCCCAGGACAGGTACAGCACGGGGTTAGATACAGAATAAAGCTCCCTCTACACCGCCCCCAATCAATCTCTCCCAGGAGATGTACAGCACAGGGTTAGATACACTGTAAAGCTCCCTCTAAAGCGTCCCCATCAAACAATCCCAGGAAAAGGTACAGCATGGTGGTTGATACAGAGTAAATCTCCCACTACACTGTCCCCATCAAACACTCCCATGACAGGTACAGCAAGGGGTTAGATACAGAGTAAAGCTCCCGCTACATTGCCTCATCAAACACTCCCAGGACAGGTACAGCACGGCGTTAGATACAGAGTAAATCTCCCTCTACACCGCCCCCGTCAAACACTCCCAGAACATCTACAGCACGGGGTTAGATACAGAGTAAAGCTCCCTCTACACTGTCAAAATCAAACACTCCCAGGACAGGTACAGCATGGTGTTAGATACAGAGTAAAGTTCCCTCTACGATGTCCCCATCAAACACTCGCAGGACAGGTACAGCACGGGGTTAGATACAGAATAAAGCTCCCTCTACGCTGTCCCATTCAAACACTCCCTGGAAAGGTACAGCACCGGATTAGATACAGAGTAAAGCTCCCTCTACACTGTCCCCATCAAACACTCCCAGGACCGATACAGCACGGGCTTAGATACAGAGTAAATCACCCTCTACACTGTCCCCATCAAACACTCCCAGGACAGGTACACAAAGCGTTAAATACAGAGTAAAGCTCCATCTACACTGACCCATCAAACAGTCCCAGGACAGGTACAGCATGGGGTTCGATACAGAGTAAATCTCCCTCTACACTGTCCTCATCAAACAATCCCAGGAGAGTTACAGCATGAGTTTAGATAAAGACTAAATCTCCCTCTACGCTGTCCCCATCAAACACGCCCAGGACGGGTACAGCACAGGGTTAGATACAGAGTAAAGCTCCCTCTACGCTTTACCCATCAAACACTCCCAGGACAATTACATCACGGGGTTAGATACAGAGTAAATCTCCCTCTATACCGTCCCAATCAAACACTCCCAGGACAGGTACAGCATGGGGTTAGATGCAGAGTAAAGCTCCCTCTACGCTTTACCCATCAAACACTCCAAGGACAATTACATCACGGAGTTAGATACAGAGTAAATCTCCCTCTTCACTGTCCCCATCAAACACTCCCAGGACAGGTAGAGCATGGGGTTAAATACAGAGTAAATCTCCCTCTACACTGTCCCCATCAAACACTCCCAGGACAGGTAGAGCATGGGGTTAAATACAGAGTAAATCTCCCTCTACACTGTCCCCATCAAACACGCCCAGGTCAGTTACAGCACGGGTTTAGATACAGATTAAAGCTTCATCTACACTGCCCCCATCAAACACTCCAAGGACAGGTACAGAACGGGGTTAGATACAGTGTAAAGCTCCCACTACAAGGTACCCATCAAACACTCCCAGGACAGGTACTGCATGGCGTTAGATACAGAGTAAAACTCCTTGTACGCTGTCCCCATCAAACACTCCCAGGACAGGTTCAGCACAGGGTTAGATAAAGAGTAAAGCTCCCTCTACACTGTCCCCATCAAACATTCCCAGGTCAGGTACAGCATGGGGTTAGATACAGAGTAAAGCTCCCTCTACACTGTCCCAAACAAACACTCCAAGGACAGGTACAGCACGGGGTTAGATACTGAGTAAAGCTCCTCTACACTGTCCCCATAAAAACACCCAGGACAGGTAAAGCACGGTGTTAGATACAATGTAAAGCTCCCTCTAAAGCGTCCCCATCAAACAATCCCAAGAAAAGGTACAGCACAGTAGTTGATACAGAGTAAAGCTCCATCTACACTGTCCCCATCAAACATTAGCAGGACACATACAGCCCGGGGTTAGAAAGGGAGTAAAGCTCCCTCTACTCTGTCCCCATCAAAAAGTCCCAGGACAGGTACAGCACGGGGTTAGATACAGAGTAAATCTCCCACTACACCGTCCCCATCAAACACTCCCATGACAGGTACAGCAAGGGGTTAGATACAGAGTAAAGCTCCCGCTACATTGCCCCATCAAACACTCCCAGGACAGGTACAGCACGGCGTTAGATACAGAGTAAATCTCCCTCTACACCGCCCCCGTCAAACACTCCCAGAACATCTACAGCACGGGGTTAGATACAGAGTAAAGCTCCCTCTACACTGTCAAAATCAAACACTCCCAGGACAGGTACAGCATGGTGTTAGATACAGAGTAAAGTTCCCCCTACGATGTCCCCATCAAACACTCGCAGGACAGGTACAGCACGGGGTTAGATACAGAATAAAGCTCCCTCTACACTGTCCCCATCAAACACTCCCAGGACCGATACAGCACGGGGTTAGATACAGAGTAAATCACCCTCTACACTGTTCCCATCAAACACGCCCAGGGCAGGTTCAGCACGGGGTTAGAAACAGAGTAAAGCTCTCTCCACACTGTCCCCATCAAACACTCCCAGGACAGGTACAGCAAAGCTTTAAATACAGAGTAAAGCTCCATCTACACTGACCCATCAAACAGTCCCAGGACAGGTACAGCATGGGGTTCGATACAGAGTAAATCTCCCTCTACACTGTCCTCATCAAACAATCCCAGGAGAGTTACAGCATGAGTTTAGATAAAGACTAAATCTCCCTCTACGCTGTCCCCATCAAACACGCCCAGGACGGGTACAGCACAGGGTTAGATACAGAGTAAAGCTCCCTCTACGCTTTACCCATCAAACACTCCCAGGACAATTACATCACGGGGTTAGATACAGAGTAAAGCTCCCTCTACACCGTCCCAATCAAACACTCCCAGGACAGGTAGAGCATGAGGGTAAATACAGAGTAAATCTCCCTCTACACCGTCCCAATCAAACACTCCCAGGACAGGTACAGCATGGGGTTAGATGCAGAGTGAAGCTCCCTCTACGCTTTACCCATCAAACACTCCCAGGACAGGTACAGCACGGGGTTAGATACAGAGTAAACCTCCCTCTACGCTTTACCCATCAAACACTCCAAGGACAATTACATCACGGGGTTAGATACAGAGTAAATCTCCCTCTATACCGTCCCAATCAAACACTCCCAGGACAGGTACAGCATGGGGTTAGATGCAGAGTAAAGCTCCCTCTACGCTTTACCCATCAAACACTCCAAGGACAATTACATCACGGAGTTAGATACAGAGTAAATCTCCCTCTTCACTGTCCCCATCAAACACTCCCAGGACAGGTAGAGCATGGGGTTAAATACAGAGTAAATCTCCCTCTACACTGTCCCCATCAAACACGCCCAGGTCAGTTACAGCACGGGTTTAGATACAGATTAAAGCTTCATCTACACTGCCCCCATCAAACACTCCAAGGACAGGTACAGAACGGGGTTAGATACAGTGTAAAGCTCCCACTACAAGGTACCCATCAAACACTCCCAGGACAGGTACTGCATGGCGTTAGATACAGAGTAAAACTCCTTGTACGCTGTCCCCATCAAACACTCCCAGGTCAGGTACAGCATGGGGTTAGATACAGAGTAAAGCTCCCTCTACACTGTCCCCATCAAACACTCCCAGGACAGGTTCAGCACAGGGTTAGATAAAGAGTGAAGCTCCCTCTACACTGTCCCCATCAAACATTCCCAGGTCAGGTACAGCATGGGGTTAGATACAGAGTAAAGCTCCCTCTACACTGTCCCAAACAAACACTCCAAGGACAGGTACAGCACGGGGTTAGATACTGAGTAAAGCTCCTCTACACTGTCCCCATAAAAACACCCAGGACAGGTAAAGCACGGGGTTAGATACAATGTAAAGCTGCCTCTAAAGCGTCCCCATCAAACAATCCCAAGAAAAGGTACAGCACAGTAGTTGATACAGAGTAAAGCTCCATCTACACTGTCCCCATCAAACATTAGCAGGACACATACAGCCCGGGGTTAGAAAGGGAGTAAAGCTCCCTCTACTCTGTCCCCATCAAAAAGTCCCAGGACAGGTACAGCACGGGGTTAGATACAGAATAAAGCTCCCTCTACACCGCCCCCAATCAATCTCTCCCAGGAGATGTACAGCACAGGGTTAGATACACTGTAAAGCTCCCTCTAAAGCGTCCCCATCAAACAATCCCAGGAAAAGGTACAGCATGGTGGTTGATACAGAGTAAATCTCCCACTACACTGTCCCCATCAAACACTCCCATGACAGGTACAGCAAGGGGTTAGATACAGAGTAAAGCTCCCGCTACATTGCCCCATCAAACACTCCCAGGACAGGTACAGCACGGCGTTAGATACAGAGTAAATCTCCCTCTACACCGCCCCCGTCAAACACTCCCAGAACATCTACAGCACGGGGTTAGATACAGAGTAAAGCTCCCTCTACACTGTCAAAATCAAACACTCCCAGGACAGGGACAGCATGGTGTTAGATACAGAGTAAAGTTCCCCCTACGATGTCCCCATCAAACACTCGCAGGACAGGTACAGCACGGGGTTAGATACAGAATAAAGCTCCCTCTACACTGTCCCCATCAAACACTCCCAGGACCGATACAGCACGGGGTTAGATACAGAGTAAATCACCCTCTACACTGTTCCCATCAAACACGCCCAGGGCAGGTTCAGCACGGGGTTAGAAACAGAGTAAAGCTCTCTCCACACTGTCCCCATCAAACACTCCCAGGACAGGTACAGCAAAGCTTTAAATACAGAGTAAAGCTCCATCTACACTGACCCATCAAACAGTCCCAGGACAGGTACAGCATGGGGTTCGATACAGAGTAAATCTCCCTCTACACTGTCCTCATCAAACAATCCCAGGAGAGTTACAGCATGAGTTTAGATAAAGACTAAATCTCCCTCTACGCTGTCCCCATCAAACACGCCCAGGACGGGTACAGCACAGGGTTAGATACAGAGTAAAGCTCCCTCTACGCTTTACCCATCAAACACTCCCAGGACAATTACATCACGGGGTTAGATACAGAGTAAATCTCCCTCTACACCGTCCCAATCAAACACTCCCAGGACAGGTAGAGCATGAGGGTAAATACAGAGTAAATCTCCCTCTACACCGTCCCAATCAAACACTCCCAGGACAGGTACAGCATGGGGTTAGATGCAGAGTGAAGCTCCCTCTACGCTTTACCCATCAAACACTCCCAGGACAGGTACAGCACGGGGTTAGATACAGAGTAAACCTCCCTCTACGCTTTACCCATCAAACACTCCAAGGACAATTACATCACGGAGTTAGATACAGAGTAAATCTCCCTCTTCACTGTCCCCATCAAACACTCCCAGGACAGGTAGAGCATGGGGGTAAATACAGAGTAAATCTCCCTCTACACCTTCCCAATCTAACACTCCCAGGAAGGTACAGCACGGGGTTAGATACAGAGTAAATCTCCCTCAACGCCGTCCCCACCAAACACTCCCAGGACAGGTACAGCACGGGCTTAGGTACAGAGCAAATCTCCCTCTTAACCGTCTATATCAAGCACTCCCAGGACAGGTACAGCACAGCGTTAGATACAGAGTAAATCACCCTCTACACTGTCCACATCAAACAATCCCAGGAGACGTACAGCATGAGTTTAGATAAAGAGTAAATCTCCCTCTACACTGTCCCCATCAAACACGCCCAGGACGGGTACAGCACGGGGTTAGATACAGAGTAAAGCTCCCTCTACGCTTTACCCATCAAACACTCCCAGGACAATTACATCACGGGGTTAGATATAGAGTAAATCTCCCTCTTCACTGTCCCCATCAAACACTCCCAGGACAGGTACAGCATGGGGTTAGATACAGAGCAAATCTCCCTCTACACCGTCCCAATCAAACACTCCCAGGACAGGTACAGCATGGGGTTAGATGCAGAGTAAAGCTCCTTCTACGCTTTACCCATCAAACACTCCAAGGACAATTACATCACGGAGTTAGATACAGAGTAAATCTCCCTCTTCACTGTCCCCATCAAACACTCCCAGGACAGGTAGAGCATGGGGTTAAATACAGAGTAAATCTCCCTCTACACCTTCCCAATCAAACACTCCCAGGAAGGTACAGCATGGGGTTAGATACAGAGTAAATCTCCCTCAACGCCGTCCCCACCAAACACTCCCAGGACAGGTACAGCACGGCTTAGTTACAGAGCAAATCTCCCTCTTAACCGTCTTTCTCAAGCACTCCCAGGACAGGTACAGCACAGCGTTAGACAAAGAGTAAAGCTCCCTCTACACTGTCCTCATCAAACAATCCCAGGAGAGTGACAGCATGAGTTTAGATAAAGAGTCAAGCTCCCTCTACACTGTCTCCATCAAACACTCCCAGGACAGGTACAGCACGGTGTTAGATACAGAGTCAATCTCCCTCTACACTGTCCCCATCAAACACGCCCAGGTCAGTTACAGCACGGGTTTAGATACAGATTAAAGCTTCATCTACACTGCCTCCATCAAACACTCCAAGGACAGGTACAGAACGGGGTTAGATACAGTGTAAAGCTCCCTCTACAAGGTACCCATCAAACACTCCCAGGACAGGTACAGCATGGCGTTAGATACAGAGTAAAACTCCATGTACGCTGTCCCCATCAAACACTCCCAGGACAGGTTCAGCACAGGGTTAGATAAAGAGTAAAGCTCCCTCTACACTGTCCCCATCAAACATTCCCAGGTCAGGTACAGCACGTTGTTAGATACAGAGTAAAGCTCCCTCTACACTGTCCCCAAAAAACACTCTTAGTACAGGTACAGCATGGGGTTAGATATAGAGTAAATCTCCCTCTACACTGTCCTCATCAAAAAATCCCAGGAGAGTTACGGCATGAGTTTAGATAAAGAGTAAAGCTCCCTCTACACTGTCCCCATCAAACACTCCCAGGACAGGTACAGCACGGGGTTCGATACAGAGTAAATTTCCCTCTACACTGTCCCCATCAATCACTCCCAGGAGCGGTACAGCAAGGGGTTAGATACAGAGTAAATCTCCCTCTACACGGTACCCATCAAACACTCCCAGGACAGGTACAGCATCGGGTGAGATACAGAGTAAAACTCCATGTACGCTGTCCCCATCAAACACTCCCAGGACAGTTTCAGCACAGGGTTAGATAAAGAGTAAAGCTCCCTCTACACTGTCCCCATCAAACATTCCCAGGTCAGGTACAGCACGTTGTTAGATACAGAGTAAAGCTCCCTCTACACTGTCCACAAAAAACACTCTTAGTACAGGTACAGCATGGGGTTAGATATAGAGTAAATCTTCCTCTACACTGTCCCCATCAAAAAATCCCAGGAGAGTTACAGCATGAGTTTAGATAAAGAGTAAAGCTCCCAATACACTGTCCCCATCAAACACTCCCAGGACAGGTACAGCACGGGGTTAGATAAAGAGTAAATCTCCCTCTGCACTGTCCCCATCAGTCACTCCCAGGAGAGGTACAGCAAGGGGTTAGATACAGAGTAAAGCTCCCTCTACACTGTCCCCATTAAACACTCCCAGGACAGGTACAGCACAGGGTTAGATACAGAGCAAATCTACCTCTACACTGTCCCCATCAAACATTTGCAGGACAGGAGCATCACGGGATTAGATACAGATTAAAGCTACCTCTACACTGTCCCCATCAATGTTCCCAGGACAAGTAAAGCACGGGGTTAGAAAGAGAGTAAAGCTCCCTCCACACGGTCACCATTAAACATTCCCCGGACAGGTACAGCACGGGGTTAGATACAGAGTAAAGCTCCCACTACTCTGTCCCCATCAAACACTCCCAGGACAGGTACAGCACGAGCTTAGATATAGAGTAAATCACCCTCTACACTGTCCTCATCAAACAATCCCAGGACAGGTACAGCACGGGGTTAGATACAGAGTAAACCTCCCTCTACGCTTTACCCATCAAACACTCCAAGGACAATTACATCACGGAGTTAGATACAGAGTAAATCTCCCTCTTCACTGTCCCCATCAAACACTCCCAGGACAGGTAGAGCATGGGGGTAAATACAGAGTAAATCTCCCTCTACACCTTCCCAATCTAACACTCCCAGGAAGGTACAGCACGGGGTTAGATACAGAGTAAATCTCCCTCAACGCCGTCCCCACCAAACACTCCCAGGACAGGTACAGCACGGGCTTAGGTACAGAGCAAATCTCCCTCTTAACCGTCTATATCAAGCACTCCCAGGACAGGTACAGCACAGCGTTAGATACAGAGTAAATCACCCTCTACACTGTCCACATCAAACAATCCCAGGAGACGTACAGCATGAGTTTAGATAAAGAGTAAATCTCCCTCTACACTGTCCCCATCAAACACGCCCAGGACGGGTACAGCACGGGGTTAGATACAGAGTAAAGCTCCCTCTACGCTTTACCCATCAAACACTCCCAGGACAATTACATCACGGGGTTAGATATAGAGTAAATCTCCCTCTTCACTGTCCCCATCAAACACTCCCAGGACAGGTACAGCATGGGGTTAGATACAGAGCAAATCTCCCTCTACACCGTCCCAATCAAACACTCCCAGGACAGGTACAGCATGGGGTTAGATGCAGAGTAAAGCTCCTTCTACGCTTTACCCATCAAACACTCCAAGGACAATTACATCACGGAGTTAGATACAGAGTAAATCTCCCTCTTCACTGTCCCCATCAAACACTCCCAGGACAGGTAGAGCATGGGGTTAAATACAGAGTAAATCTCCCTCTACACCTTCCCAATCAAACACTCCCAGGAAGGTACAGCATGGGGTTAGATACAGAGTAAATCTCCCTCAACGCCGTCCCCACCAAACACTCCCAGGACAGGTACAGCACGGGCTTAGTTACAGAGCAAATCTCCCTCTTAACCGTCTTTCTCAAGCACTCCCAGGACAGGTACAGCACAGCGTTAGACAAAGAGTAAAGCTCCCTCTACACTGTCCTCATCAAACAATCCCAGGAGAGTGACAGCATGAGTTTAGATAAAGAGTCAAGCTCCCTCTACACTGTCTCCATCAAACACTCCCAGGACAGGTACAGCACGGTGTTAGATACAGAGTCAATCTCCCTCTACACTGTCCCCATCAAACACGCCCAGGTCAGTTACAGCACGGGTTTAGATACAGATTAAAGCTTCATCTACACTGCCTCCATCAAACACTCCAAGGACAGGTACAGAACGGGGTTAGATACAGTGTAAAGCTCCCTCTACAAGGTACCCATCAAACACTCCCAGGACAGGTACAGCACGGGGTTAGATACAGAGTAAATCTCCCTCAACGCCGTCCCCACCAAACACTCCCAGGACAGTTTCAGCACAGGGTTAGATAAAGAGTAAAGCTCCCTCTACACTGTCCCCATCAAACATTCCCAGGTCAGGTACAGCACGTTGTTAGATACAGAGTAAAGCTCCCTCTACACTGTCCCCAAAAAACACTCTTAGTACAGGTACAGCATGGGGTTAGATATAGAGTAAATCTCCCTCTACACTGTCCTCATCAAAAAATCCCAGGAGAGTTACGGCATGAGTTTAGATAAAGAGTAAAGCTCCCTCTACACTGTCCCCATCAAACACTCCCAGGACAGGTACAGCACGGGGTTCGATACAGAGTAAATTTCCCTCTACACTGTCCCCATCAATCACTCCCAGGAGCGGTACAGCAAGGGGTTAGATACAGAGTAAATCTCCCTCTACACGGTACCCATCAAACACTCCCAGGACAGGTACAGCATGAGGTGAGATACAGAGTAAAACTCCATGTACGCTGTCCCCATCAAACACTCCCAGGACAGTTTCAGCACAGGGTTAGATAAAGCGTAAAGCTCCCTCTACACTGTCCCCATCAAACATTCCCAGGTCAGGTACAGCACGTTGTTAGATACAGAGTAAAGCTCCCTCTACACTGTCCACAAAAAACACTCTTAGTACAGGTACAGCATGGGGTTAGATATAGAGTAAATCTTCCTCTACACTGTCCCCATCAAAAAATCCCAGGAGAGTTACAGCATGAGTTTAGATAAAGAGTAAAGCTCCCTCTACACTGTCCCCATCAAACACTCCCAGGACAGGTACAGCACGGGGTTAGATAAAGAGTAAATCTCCCTCTACACTGTCCCCATCAGTCACTCCCAGGAGAGGTACAGCAAGGGGTTAGATACAGAGTAAAGCTCCCTCTACACTGTCCCCATTAAACACTCCCAGGACAGGTACAGCACAGGGTTAGATACAGAGCAAATCTACCTCTACACTGTCCCCATCAAACATTTGCAGGACAGGAGCATCACGGGATTAGATACAGATTAAAGCTACCTCTACACTGTCCCCATCAATGTTCCCAGGACAAGTAAAGCACGGGGTTAGAAAGAGAGTAAAGCTCCCTCCACACGGTCACCATTAAACATTCCCCGGACAGGTACAGCACGGGGTTAGATACAGAGTAAAGCTCCCACTACGCTGTCCCCATCAAACACTCCCAGGACAGGTACAGCACGAGCTTAGATATAGAGTAAATCACCCTCTACACTGTCCTCATCAAACAATCCCAGGACAGGTACAGCACGGGGTTAGATACAGAGTAAATCTCCCTCTACACCGTCCCAATCAAACACACCCAGGACAGGTACAGCATGGGGTTAGATACAGAGTAATGCTCCCTCTACGCTTTACCCATCAAACACTCCCAGGACAATTACATCACGGAGTTAGATACAGAGTAAATCTCCCTCTTCACTGTCCCCATCAAACACTCCCAGGACAGGTAGACCACGGGGTTAAATACAGAGTAAATCTCCCTCGACACCTTCCCAATCAAACACTCCCAGGACAGGTACAGCATGGGGTTAGATACAGAGTAAAGCTCCCTCTACGCTTTACCCATCAAACACTCCCAGGACAATTACATCACGGAGTTAGATACAGAGTAAATCTCCCTCTTCACTGTCCCCATCAAACACTCCCAGGACAGGCAGAGCACGGGGTTAAATACAGAGTAAATCTCCCTCGCCACCTTCCCAATCAAACACTCCCAGGACAGGTACAGCACGGGGTTAGATACAGAGTAAATCTCCCTCAACACCGTCCCCACCAAACACTCCCCAGACAGGTACAGCACGGGGTTAGATACAGAGTAAAGCTCCCTCTACGCTTTACCCATCAAACACTCCCAGGACAATTACATCACGGGGTTAGATACAGAGTAAATCTCCCTCTACACCGTCCCAATCAAACACTCCCAGGACAGGTACAGCATGGGGTTAGATGCAGAGTAAAGCTCCCTCTACGCTTTACCCATCAAACACTCCAAGGACAATTACATCACGGAGTTAGATACAAAGTAAATCTCCCTCTACACTGTCCCCATCAAACACTCCCAGGACAGGTAGAGCATGAGGGTAAATACAGAGTAAATCTCCCTCTACACCGTCCCAATCAAACACTCCCAGGACAGGTACAGCATGGGGTTAGATGCAGAGTGAAGCTCCCTCTACGCTTTACCCATCAAACACTCCAAGGACAATTACATCACGGAGTTAGATACAGAGTAAATCTCCCTTTCACTGTCCCCATCAAACACTCCCAGGACAGGTAGAGCATGGGGGTAAATACAGAGTAAATCTCCCTCTACACTTCCCAATCAAACACTCCCAGGAAGGTACAGCACGGGGTTAGATACAGAGTAAATCTCCCTCAACGCCGTCCCCACCAAACACTCCCAGGACAGGTACAGCACGGGCTTAGGTACAGAGCAAATCTCCCTCTTAACCGTCTATATCAAGCACTCCCAGGACAGGTACAGCACAGCGTTAGATACAGAGTAAATCACCCTATACACTGTCCACATCAAACAATCCCAGGAGACGTACAGCATGAGTTTAGATAAAGAGTAAATCTCCCTCTACACTGTCCCCATCAAACACTCCCAGGACAGGTACAGCATGGCGTTAGATACAGAGTAAAACTCCATGTACGCTGTCTCCATCAAACACTCCCAGGACAGGTTCAGCACAGGGTTAGATAAAGAGTAAAGCTCCCTCTACACTGTCCCCATCAAACATTCCCAGGTCAGGTACAGCACGTTGTTAGATACAGAGTAAAGCTCCCTCTACACTGTCCCCAAAAAACACTCTTAGTACAGGTACAGCATGGGGTTAGATATAGAGTAAATCTCCCTCTACACTGTCCTCATCAAAAAATCCCAGGAGAGTTACGGCATGAGTTTAGATAAAGAGTAAAGCTCCCTCAACACTGTCCCCATCAAACACTCCCAGGACAGGTACAGCATGGGGTTCGATACAGAGTAAATTTCCCTCTACACTGTCCCCATCAATCACTCCCAGGAGCGGTACAGCAAGGGGTTAGATACAGAGTAAATCTCCCTCTACACGGTACCCATCAAACACTCCCAGGACAGGTACAGCATGGGGTGAGATACAGAGTAAAACTCCATGTACGCTGTCCCCATCAAACACTCCCAGGACAGTTTCAGCACAGGGTTAGATAAAGAGTAAAGCTCCCTCTACACTGTCCCCATCAAACATTCCCAGGTCAGGTACAGCACGTTGTTAGATACAGAGTAAAGCTCCCTCTACACTGTCCACAAAAAACACTCTTAGTACAGGTACAGCATGGGGTTAGATATAGAGTAAATCTTCCTCTACACTGTCCCCATCAAAAAATCCCAGGAGAGTTACAGCATGAGTTTAGATAAAGAGTAAAGCTCCCTCTACACTGTCCCCATCAAACACTCCCAGGACAGGTACAGCACGGGGTTAGATAAAGAGTAAATCTCCCTCTACACTGTCCCCATCAGTCACTCCCAGGAGAGGTACAGCAAGGGGTTAGATACAGAGTAAAGCTCCCTCTACACTGTCCCCATTAAACACTCCCAGGACAGGTACAGCACAGGGTTAGATACAGAGCAAATCTACCTCTACACTGTCCCCATCAAACATTTGCAGGACAGGAGCATCACGGGATTAGATACAGATTAAAGCTACCTCTACACTGTCCCCATCAATGTTCCCAGGACAAGTAAAGCACGGGGTTAGAAAGAGAGTAAAGCTCCCTCCACACGGTCACCATTAAACATTCCCCGGACAGGTACAGCACGGGGTTAGATACAGAGTAAAGCTCCCACTACTCTGTCCCCATCAAACACTCCCAGGACAGGTACAGCACGAGCTTAGATATAGAGTAAATCACCCTCTACACTGTCCTCATCAAACAATCCCAGGACAGGTACAGCACGGGGTTAGATACAGAGTAAACCTCCCTCTACGCTTTACCCATCAAACACTCCAAGGACAATTACATCACGGAGTTAGATACAGAGTAAATCTCCCTCTTCACTGTCCCCATCAAACACTCCCAGGACAGGTAGAGCATGGGGGTAAATACAGAGTAAATCTCCCTCTACACCTTCCCAATCTAACACTCCCAGGAAGGTACAGCACGGGGTTAGATACAGAGTAAATCTCCCTCAACGCCGTCCCCACCAAACACTCCCAGGACAGGTACAGCACGGGCTTAGGTACAGAGCAAATCTCCCTCTTAACCGTCTATATCAAGCACTCCCAGGACAGGTACAGCACAGCGTTAGATACAGAGTAAATCACCCTCTACACTGTCCACATCAAACAATCCCAGGAGACGTACAGCATGAGTTTAGATAAAGAGTAAATCTCCCTCTACACTGTCCCCATCAAACACGCCCAGGACGGGTACAGCACGGGGTTAGATACAGAGTAAAGCTCCCTCTACGCTTTACCCATCAAACACTCCCAGGACAATTACATCACGGGGTTAGATATAGAGTAAATCTCCCTCTTCACTGTCCCCATCAAACACTCCCAGGACAGGTACAGCATGGGGTTAGATACAGAGCAAATCTCCCTCTACACCGTCCCAATCAAACACTCCCAGGACAGGTACAGCATGGGGTTAGATGCAGAGTAAAGCTCCTTCTACGCTTTACCCATCAAACACTCCAAGGACAATTACATCACGGAGTTAGATACAGAGTAAATCTCCCTCTTCACTGTCCCCATCAAACACTCCCAGGACAGGTAGAGCATGGGGTTAAATACAGAGTAAATCTCCCTCTACACCTTCCCAATCAAACACTCCCAGGAAGGTACAGCATGGGGTTAGATACAGAGTAAATCTCCCTCAACGCCGTCCCCACCAAACACTCCCAGGACAGGTACAGCACGGGCTTAGTTACAGAGCAAATCTCCCTCTTAACCGTCTTTCTCAAGCACTCCCAGGACAGGTACAGCACAGCGTTAGACAAAGAGTAAAGCTCCCTCTACACTGTCCTCATCAAACAATCCCAGGAGAGTGACAGCATGAGTTTAGATAAAGAGTCAAGCTCCCTCTACACTGTCTCCATCAAACACTCCCAGGACAGGTACAGCACGGTGTTAGATACAGAGTCAATCTCCCTCTACACTGTCCCCATCAAACACGCCCAGGTCAGTTACAGCACGGGTTTAGATACAGATTAAAGCTTCATCTACACTGCCTCCATCAAACACTCCAAGGACAGGTACAGAACGGGGTTAGATACAGTGTAAAGCTCCCTCTACAAGGTACCCATCAAACACTCCCAGGACAGGTACAGCACGGGGTTAGATACAGAGTAAATCTCCCTCAACGCCGTCCCCACCAAACACTCCCAGGACAGTTTCAGCACAGGGTTAGATAAAGAGTAAAGCTCCCTCTACACTGTCCCCATCAAACATTCCCAGGTCAGGTACAGCACGTTGTTAGATACAGAGTAAAGCTCCCTCTACACTGTCCCCAAAAAACACTCTTAGTACAGGTACAGCATGGGGTTAGATATAGAGTAAATCTCCCTCTACACTGTCCTCATCAAAAAATCCCAGGAGAGTTACGGCATGAGTTTAGATAAAGAGTAAAGCTCCCTCTACACTGTCCCCATCAAACACTCCCAGGACAGGTACAGCACGGGGTTCGATACAGAGTAAATTTCCCTCTACACTGTCCCCATCAATCACTCCCAGGAGCGGTACAGCAAGGGGTTAGATACAGAGTAAATCTCCCTCTACACGGTACCCATCAAACACTCCCAGGACAGGTACAGCATGGGGTGAGATACAGAGTAAAACTCCATGTACGCTGTCCCCATCAAACACTCCCAGGACAGTTTCAGCACAGGGTTAGATAAAGCGTAAAGCTCCCTCTACACTGTCCCCATCAAACATTCCCAGGTCAGGTACAGCACGTTGTTAGATACAGAGTAAAGCTCCCTCTACACTGTCCACAAAAAACACTCTTAGTACAGGTACAGCATGGGGTTAGATATAGAGTAAATCTTCCTCTACACTGTCCCCATCAAAAAATCCCAGGAGAGTTACAGCATGAGTTTAGATAAAGAGTAAAGCTCCCTCTACACTGTCCCCATCAAACACTCCCAGGACAGGTACAGCACGGGGTTAGATAAAGAGTAAATCTCCCTCTACACTGTCCCCATCAGTCACTCCCAGGAGAGGTACAGCAAGGGGTTAGATACAGAGTAAAGCTCCCTCTACACTGTCCCCATTAAACACTCCCAGGACAGGTACAGCACAGGGTTAGATACAGAGCAAATCTACCTCTACACTGTCCCCATCAAACATTTGCAGGACAGGAGCATCACGGGATTAGATACAGATTAAAGCTACCTCTACACTGTCCCCATCAATGTTCCCAGGACAAGTAAAGCACGGGGTTAGAAAGAGAGTAAAGCTCCCTCCACACGGTCACCATTAAACATTCCCCGGACAGGTACAGCACGGGGTTAGATACAGAGTAAAGCTCCCACTACGCTGTCCCCATCAAACACTCCCAGGACAGGTACAGCACGAGCTTAGATATAGAGTAAATCACCCTCTACACTGTCCTCATCAAACAATCCCAGGACAGGTACAGCACGGGGTTAGATACAGAGTAAATCTCCCTCTACACCGTCCCAATCAAACACACCCAGGACAGGTACAGCATGGGGTTAGATACAGAGTAATGCTCCCTCTACGCTTTACCCATCAAACACTCCCAGGACAATTACATCACGGAGTTAGATACAGAGTAAATCTCCCTCTTCACTGTCCCCATCAAACACTCCCAGGACAGGTAGACCACGGGGTTAAATACAGAGTAAATCTCCCTCGACACCTTCCCAATCAAACACTCCCAGGACAGGTACAGCATGGGGTTAGATACAGAGTAAAGCTCCCTCTACGCTTTACCCATCAAACACTCCCAGGACAATTACATCACGGAGTTAGATACAGAGTAAATCTCCCTCTTCACTGTCCCCATCAAACACTCCCAGGACAGGCAGAGCACGGGGTTAAATACAGAGTAAATCTCCCTCGCCACCTTCCCAATCAAACACTCCCAGGACAGGTACAGCACGGGGTTAGATACAGAGTAAATCTCCCTCAACACCGTCCCCACCAAACACTCCCCAGACAGGTACAGCACGGGGTTAGATACAGAGTAAAGCTCCCTCTACGCTTTACCCATCAAACACTCCCAGGACAATTACATCACGGGGTTAGATACAGAGTAAATCTCCCTCTACACCGTCCCAATCAAACACTCCCAGGACAGGTACAGCATGGGGTTAGATGCAGAGTAAAGCTCCCTCTACGCTTTACCCATCAAACACTCCAAGGACAATTACATCACGGAGTTAGATACAAAGTAAATCTCCCTCTACACTGTCCCCATCAAACACTCCCAGGACAGGTAGAGCATGAGGGTAAATACAGAGTAAATCTCCCTCTACACCGTCCCAATCAAACACTCCCAGGACAGGTACAGCATGGGGTTAGATGCAGAGTGAAGCTCCCTCTACGCTTTACCCATCAAACACTCCAAGGACAATTACATCACGGAGTTAGATACAGAGTAAATCTCCCTTTCACTGTCCCCATCAAACACTCCCAGGACAGGTAGAGCATGGGGGTAAATACAGAGTAAATCTCCCTCTACACTTCCCAATCAAACACTCCCAGGAAGGTACAGCACGGGGTTAGATACAGAGTAAATCTCCCTCAACGCCGTCCCCACCAAACACTCCCAGGACAGGTACAGCACGGGCTTAGGTACAGAGCAAATCTCCCTCTTAACCGTCTATATCAAGCACTCCCAGGACAGGTACAGCACAGCGTTAGATACAGAGTAAATCACCCTATACACTGTCCACATCAAACAATCCCAGGAGACGTACAGCATGAGTTTAGATAAAGAGTAAATCTCCCTCTACACTGTCCCCATCAAACACTCCCAGGACAGGTACAGCATGGCGTTAGATACAGAGTAAAACTCCATGTACGCTGTCTCCATCAAACACTCCCAGGACAGGTTCAGCACAGGGTTAGATAAAGAGTAAAGCTCCCTCTACACTGTCCCCATCAAACATTCCCAGGTCAGGTACAGCACGTTGTTAGATACAGAGTAAAGCTCCCTCTACACTGTCCCCAAAAAACACTCTTAGTACAGGTACAGCATGGGGTTAGATATAGAGTAAATCTCCCTCTACACTGTCCTCATCAAAAAATCCCAGGAGAGTTACGGCATGAGTTTAGATAAAGAGTAAAGCTCCCTCAACACTGTCCCCATCAAACACTCCCAGGACAGGTACAGCATGGGGTTCGATACAGAGTAAATTTCCCTCTACACTGTCCCCATCAATCACTCCCAGGAGCGGTACAGCAAGGGGTTAGATACAGAGTAAATCTCCCTCTACACGGTACCCATCAAACACTCCCAGGACAGGTACAGCATGGGGTGAGATACAGAGTAAAACTCCATGTACGCTGTCCCCATCAAACACTCCCAGGACAGTTTCAGCACAGGGTTAGATAAAGAGTAAAGCTCCCTCTACACTGTCCCCATCAAACATTCCCAGGTCAGGTACAGCACGTTGTTAGATACAGAGTAAAGCTCCCTCTACACTGTCCACAAAAAACACTCTTAGTACAGGTACAGCATGGGGTTAGATATAGAGTAAATCTTCCTCTACACTGTCCCCATCAAAAAATCCCAGGAGAGTTACAGCATGAGTTTAGATAAAGAGTAAAGCTCCCTCTACACTGTCCCCATCAAACACTCCCAGGACAGGTACAGCACGGGGTTAGATAAAGAGTAAATCTCCCTCTACACTGTCCCCATCAGTCACTCCCAGGAGAGGTACAGCAAGGGGTTAGATACAGAGTAAAGCTCCCTCTACACTGTCCCCATTAAACACTCCCAGGACAGGTACAGCACAGGGTTAGATACAGAGTAAAGCTCCCTCTGCACCGTCCCCATTAAACACTCCCAGGACAGGTACAGCACAGGGTTAGATACAGAGCAAATCTACCTCTACACTGTCCCCATCAAACATTTGCAGGACAGGAGCATCACGGGATTAGATACAGATTAAAGCTCCCTCTACACTGTCCCCATCAATGTTCCCAGGACAAGTAAAGCACGGGGTTAGAAAGAGAGTAAAGCTCCCTCCACACGGTCACCATTAAACATTCCCCGGACAGGTACAGCACGGGGTTAGATACAGAGTAAAGCTCCCACTACACTGTCCCCATCAAACACTCCCAGGACAGGTACAGCACGAGCTTAGATATAGAGTAAATCACCCTCTACACTGTCCTCATCAAACAATCCCAGGACAGGTACAGCACGGGGTTAGATACAGAGTAAATCTCCCTCTACACCGTCCCAATCAAACACAACCAGGACAGGTACAGCATGGGGTTAGATACAGAGTAATGCTCCCTCTACGCTTTACCCATCAAACACTCCCAGGACAATTACATCACGGAGTTAGATACAGAGTAAATCTCCCTCTTCACTGTCCCCATCAAACACTCCCAGGACAGGTACAGCACGAGCTTAGATATAGAGTAAATCACCCTCTACACTGTCCTCATCAAACAATCCCAGGACAGGTACAGCACGGGGTTAGATACAGAGTAAATCTCCCTCTACACCGTCCCAATCAAACACAACCAGGACAGGTACAGCATGGGGTTAGATACAGAGTAATGCTCCCTCTACGCTTTACCCATCAAACACTCCCAGGACAATTACATCACGGAGTTAGATACAGAGTAAATCTCCCTCTTCACTGTCCCCATCAAACACTCCCAGGACAGGTAGAGCACGGGGTTAAATACAGAGTAAATCTCCCTCGACACCTTCCCAATCAAACACTCCCAGGACAGGTACAGCATGGGGTTAGATACAGAGTAAAGCTCCCTCTACGCTTTACCCATCAAACACTCCCAGGACAATTACATCACGGAGTTAGATACAGAGTAAATCTCCCTCTTCACTGTCCCCATCAAACACTCCCAGGACAGGTAGAGCACGGGGTTAAATACAGAGTAAATCTCCCTCGCCACCTTCCCAATCAAACACTCCCAGGACAGGTACAGCACGGGGTTAAATACAGAGTAAATCTCCCTCAACACCGTCCCCACCAAACACTCCCCAGACAGGTACAGCACGGGGTTAGATACAGAGTAAAGCTCCCTCTACGCTTTACCCATCAAACACTCCCAGGACAATTACATCACGGAGTTAGATACAGAGTAAATCTCCCTCTTCACTGTCCCCATCAAACACTCCCAGGACAGGTAGAGCACGGGGTTAAATACAGAGTAAATCTCCCTCTACACTGTCCCCATCAAACATTCCCAGGTCAGGTACAGCACGTTGTTAGATACAGAGTAAAGCTCCCTCTACACTGTCCCCAAAAAACACTCTTAGTACAGGTACAGCATGGGGTTAGATATAGAGTAAATCTCCCTCTACACTGTCCTCATCAAAAAATCCCAGGAGAGTTACGGCATGAGTTTAGATAAAGAGTAAAGCTCCCTCAACACTGTCCCCATCAAACACTCCCAGGACAGGTACAGCATGGGGTTCGATACAGAGTAAATTTCCCTCTACACTGTCCCCATCAATCACTCCCAGGAGCGGTACAGCAAGGGGTTAGATACAGAGTAAATCTCCCTCTACACGGTACCCATCAAACACTCCCAGGACAGGTACAGCATGGGGTGAGATACAGAGTAAAACTCCATGTACGCTGTCCCCATCAAACACTCCCAGGACAGTTTCAGCACAGGGTTAGATAAAGAGTAAAGCTCCCTCTACACTGTCCCCATCAAACATTCCCAGGTCAGGTACAGCACGTTGTTAGATACAGAGTAAAGCTCCCTCTACACTGTCCACAAAAAACACTCTTAGTACAGGTACAGCATGGGGTTAGATATAGAGTAAATCTTCCTCTACACTGTCCCCATCAAAAAATCCCAGGAGAGTTACAGCATGAGTTTAGATAAAGAGTAAAGCTCCCTCTACACTGTCCCCATCAAACACTCCCAGGACAGGTACAGCACGGGGTTAGATAAAGAGTAAATCTCCCTCTACACTGTCCCCATCAGTCACTCCCAGGAGAGGTACAGCAAGGGGTTAGATACAGAGTAAAGCTCCCTCTACACTGTCCCCATTAAACACTCCCAGGACAGGTACAGCACAGGGTTAGATACAGAGTAAAGCTCCCTCTGCACCGTCCCCATTAAACACTCCCAGGACAGGTACAGCACAGGGTTAGATACAGAGCAAATCTACCTCTACACTGTCCCCATCAAACATTTGCAGGACAGGAGCATCACGGGATTAGATACAGATTAAAGCTCCCTCTACACTGTCCCCATCAATGTTCCCAGGACAAGTAAAGCACGGGGTTAGAAAGAGAGTAAAGCTCCCTCCACACGGTCACCATTAAACATTCCCCGGACAGGTACAGCACGGGGTTAGATACAGAGTAAAGCTCCCACTACACTGTCCCCATCAAACACTCCCAGGACAGGTACAGCACGAGCTTAGATATAGAGTAAATCACCCTCTACACTGTCCTCATCAAACAATCCCAGGACAGGTACAGCACGGGGTTAGATACAGAGTAAATCTCCCTCTACACCGTCCCAATCAAACACAACCAGGACAGGTACAGCATGGGGTTAGATACAGAGTAATGCTCCCTCTACGCTTTACCCATCAAACACTCCCAGGACAATTACATCACGGAGTTAGATACAGAGTAAATCTCCCTCTTCACTGTCCCCATCAAACACTCCCAGGACAGGTACAGCACGAGCTTAGATATAGAGTAAATCACCCTCTACACTGTCCTCATCAAACAATCCCAGGACAGGTACAGCACGGGGTTAGATACAGAGTAAATCTCCCTCTACACCGTCCCAATCAAACACAACCAGGACAGGTACAGCATGGGGTTAGATACAGAGTAATGCTCCCTCTACGCTTTACCCATCAAACACTCCCAGGACAATTACATCACGGAGTTAGATACAGAGTAAATCTCCCTCTTCACTGTCCCCATCAAACACTCCCAGGACAGGTAGAGCACGGGGTTAAATACAGAGTAAATCTCCCTCGACACCTTCCCAATCAAACACTCCCAGGACAGGTACAGCATGGGGTTAGATACAGAGTAAAGCTCCCTCTACGCTTTACCCATCAAACACTCCCAGGACAATTACATCACGGAGTTAGATACAGAGTAAATCTCCCTCTTCACTGTCCCCATCAAACACTCCCAGGACAGGTAGAGCACGGGGTTAAATACAGAGTAAATCTCCCTCGCCACCTTCCCAATCAAACACTCCCAGGACAGGTACAGCACGGGGTTAAATACAGAGTAAATCTCCCTCAACACCGTCCCCACCAAACACTCCCCAGACAGGTACAGCACGGGGTTAGATACAGAGTAAAGCTCCCTCTACGCTTTACCCATCAAACACTCCCAGGACAATTACATCACGGAGTTAGATACAGAGTAAATCTCCCTCTTCACTGTCCCCATCAAACACTCCCAGGACAGGTAGAGCACGGGGTTAAATACAGAGTAAATCTCCCTCTACACTGTCCCCATCAAACATTCCCAGGTCAGGTACAGCACGTTGTTAGATACAGAGTAAAGCTCCCTCTACACTGTCCCCAAAAAACACTCTTAGTACAGGTACAGCATGGGGTTAGATATAGAGTAAATCTCCCTCTACACTGTCCTCATCAAAAAATCCCAGGAGAGTTACGGCATGAGTTTAGATAAAGAGTAAAGCTCCCTCAACACTGTCCCCATCAAACACTCCCAGGACAGGTACAGCATGGGGTTCGATACAGAGTAAATTTCCCTCTACACTGTCCCCATCAATCACTCCCAGGAGCGGTACAGCAAGGGGTTAGATACAGAGTAAATCTCCCTCTACACGGTACCCATCAAACACTCCCAGGACAGGTACAGCATGGGGTGAGATACAGAGTAAAACTCCATGTACGCTGTCCCCATCAAACACTCCCAGGACAGTTTCAGCACAGGGTTAGATAAAGAGTAAAGCTCCCTCTACACTGTCCCCATCAAACATTCCCAGGTCAGGTACAGCACGTTGTTAGATACAGAGTAAAGCTCCCTCTACACTGTCCACAAAAAACACTCTTAGTACAGGTACAGCATGGGGTTAGATATAGAGTAAATCTTCCTCTACACTGTCCCCATCAAAAAATCCCAGGAGAGTTACAGCATGAGTTTAGATAAAGAGTAAAGCTCCCTCTACACTGTCCCCATCAAACACTCCCAGGACAGGTACAGCACGGGGTTAGATAAAGAGTAAATCTCCCTCTACACTGTCCCCATCAGTCACTCCCAGGAGAGGTACAGCAAGGGGTTAGATACAGAGTAAAGCTCCCTCTACACTGTCCCCATTAAACACTCCCAGGACAGGTACAGCACAGGGTTAGATACAGAGTAAAGCTCCCTCTGCACCGTCCCCATTAAACACTCCCAGGACAGGTACAGCACAGGGTTAGATACAGAGCAAATCTACCTCTACACTGTCCCCATCAAACATTTGCAGGACAGGAGCATCACGGGATTAGATACAGATTAAAGCTCCCTCTACACTGTCCCCATCAATGTTCCCAGGACAAGTAAAGCACGGGGTTAGAAAGAGAGTAAAGCTCCCTCCACACGGTCACCATTAAACATTCCCCGGACAGGTACAGCACGGGGTTAGATACAGAGTAAAGCTCCCACTACACTGTCCCCATCAAACACTCCCAGGACAGGTACAGCACGAGCTTAGATATAGAGTAAATCACCCTCTACACTGTCCTCATCAAACAATCCCAGGACAGGTACAGCACGGGGTTAGATACAGAGTAAATCTCCCTCTACACCGTCCCAATCAAACACAACCAGGACAGGTACAGCATGGGGTTAGATACAGAGTAATGCTCCCTCTACGCTTTACCCATCAAACACTCCCAGGACAATTACATCACGGAGTTAGATACAGAGTAAATCTCCCTCTTCACTGTCCCCATCAAACACTCCCAGGACAGGTACAGCACGAGCTTAGATATAGAGTAAATCACCCTCTACACTGTCCTCATCAAACAATCCCAGGACAGGTACAGCACGGGGTTAGATACAGAGTAAATCTCCCTCTACACCGTCCCAATCAAACACAACCAGGACAGGTACAGCATGGGGTTAGATACAGAGTAATGCTCCCTCTACGCTTTACCCATCAAACACTCCCAGGACAATTACATCACGGAGTTAGATACAGAGTAAATCTCCCTCTTCACTGTCCCCATCAAACACTCCCAGGACAGGTAGAGCACGGGGTTAAATACAGAGTAAATCTCCCTCGACACCTTCCCAATCAAACACTCCCAGGACAGGTACAGCATGGGGTTAGATACAGAGTAAAGCTCCCTCTACGCTTTACCCATCAAACACTCCCAGGACAATTACATCACGGAGTTAGATACAGAGTAAATCTCCCTCTTCACTGTCCCCATCAAACACTCCCAGGACAGGTAGAGCACGGGGTTAAATACAGAGTAAATCTCCCTCGCCACCTTCCCAATCAAACACTCCCAGGACAGGTACAGCACGGGGTTAAATACAGAGTAAATCTCCCTCAACACCGTCCCCACCAAACACTCCCCAGACAGGTACAGCACGGGGTTAGATACAGAGTAAAGCTCCCTCTACGCTTTACCCATCAAACACTCCCAGGACAATTACATCACGGAGTTAGATACAGAGTAAATCTCCCTCTTCACTGTCCCCATCAAACACTCCCAGGACAGGTAGAGCACGGGGTTAAATACAGAGTAAATCTCCCTCTACACTGTCCCCATCAAACACTCCCAGGACAGGTACAGCACAGCGTTAGACAAAGAGTAAAGCTCCCTCTACACTGGCCTCATCAAACAATCCCAGGAGAGTGACAGCTTGAGTTTAGATAAAGAGTAAAGCTCCCTCTACACTGTCCCCATCAAACACTCCCAGGACAGGTACAGCACGGGGTTAGATACAGAGTAAATCTCCCTCAAAACTGTCCCCATCAAATACTCCCAGGACAGGTACAGCACAGTGTTAGATACAGAATAAATCTCCCTCTACACTGTCCACATCAAACACGCCCAGGTCAGTTACAGCACGTGGTTAGATACAGATTAAAGCTCCATCTACTCTGCCCCCATCAAACACTCCAAGGACAGTTACACCACAGGGTTAGATACAGAGCAAATCTACCTCTACCATGTCCCCATCAAACATTTGCAGGACAGGAACATCACGGGGTTAGATACAGATTAAAGCTACCTCTACACTGTCCCCATCAATGTTCCCAGGACAGGTAAAGCACGGGGTTAGAAAGAGAGTAAAGCTCCCTCCACACGGTCACCATTAAACATTCCCAGGACAGGTACAACACGGGGTTAGATACAGAGTAAAGCTCCCTCTACGCTGTCCCATCAAACACGCCCAGGACAGGTAAAGCATGAGGTTAGAAAAAGAGTAAATCTCCCTCTAAACTGTCCCAATCTAACACTCCCAGGACAGGTGCAGCACAGGGTTAGATACTGAGTAAAGCTTGCTCTACACTGTCCCCATCAAACAATCCCAGGAGAGTGACAGCTTGAGTTTAGATAAAGAGTAAAGCTCCCTCTACACTGTCCCCATCAAACATTCCAGGACAGGTACAGCACGGGCTAGATACAGAGTAAAGCTCCCTCTACACTGTCCCCATCAAACACTCCCAGGACAGGTACAGCACGGGCTTAGATACAGAGTAAATCACCCTCTACACTGTCCTCATCAAACAATCCCATGAGACGTACAGCATG
>JANJGN010000029.1:31316729-31329229 GCA_026770705.1 Isurus oxyrinchus | reverse complement strand
GGGCTTTGGGGAGAGAGCGGGGCAGTGGGATTAGCTTGGGATTGATACAGGGTTTTGGGGAGAGACCGGAGCAGTGGGATTAGTTTGGGATAGATACAGGTTTATGGGGAGCGAGTGGGGAATTGGGATTATTTTGGGATTTATAAAGGGCTATGGGGAGAGAGCGGGGCAGTGGGATTAGGATGGGGATTGATACTGGGCTATGTGGAGAGAGCGGGGCAGTGGAATTAGGATGGGTATTGATACTGGCGATGGGGAGAGAGCGGAGCTTTTGTATTAGTTTGGGATTCATGCAGGGCTATGGAGAGAGAGTGGGGCATTTGTATTAATTTGGGGGTTGATACTGGGCTATGGGGAGAGAGTGGGGCAGTGGGATTAGTTTGGGAATTGATACAGGGCTATGGGGAGAGAGCGGGGCAGTGGGATTAGTTTGGGGACTGATACAGGTCTATGGGGAGATAGCGGGGCAGTGGGATTAGTTTGGGATTGGTACAGGGCTATGGGGAGAGAGAGGGGCAGTGAGATTAGTTTGGGATTGGTACAGGGCTATGGGGAGAGAGTGGGGCAGTGAGATTAGTTTGGGATTGATACAGGGCTATGCGGAGAGAGTGGGGCTTTGGAATTAGTTTCGGGATTGACACAGGGCTATGGAGAGAGAGTGGGGCAGTTGGATTAGTTTGGGGACTGATACTGGGCTATTGGGAGAGAGCGGGGCAGTGGGATTAGTTTGGGTTTGATATAGGGCAAAGGTCAGAGAGCGCGGCTTTGGGATTAGTTTGGGATTGATACAGGGCCAAGGGGAGAGAGCAGAGCAGTGCGTTTATCTTGGGATTGATACAGGGCTATGGGGAGAGAGCGGGGCAGTGGGATTAGGTTGGGGATTGATACAGGGCTATAGGGAGAGAGCGGGCGGGGCAGTGGGATTAGTTTGGGGATTGATACAGGGCTATGGGGAGATAGCGGGGCAGTGGGATTAGTTTGTGTGTTGTTAGAGGGCTTTGGGGGAGAGAGTGGTGCAGTGGGGTTAGTTTGGGGACTGATACAGGTCTATGGGGAGATAGCGGGGCAGTGGGATTCGTTTGGGATTGGTACAGGGCTATGGAGAGAGAGTGGGGCAGTGGGATTAGTTTGGGATTGATACAGGGCTATGAGGAGAGAGTGGGGCTTTGGAATTAGTTTCGGGATTGACACAGGGCTATGGAGAGAGAGTGGGGCAGTTGGATTAGTTTGGGGATTGATACTGGGCTATTGGGAGAGAGCGGGGCAGTGGGATTAGTTTGGGTTTGATACAGGGCAATGGTCAGAGAGCGCGGCTTTTGGATTGGTTTGGGATTGATACAGGGCTATGGGAGAGAGCGGGGCAGTGGGATTAGGTTGGGGATTGATACAGGGCTATGGGGAGTGAGCGGGGCAGTGGGATTACGATGGGGATTGATACTGGGCAATGGGGAGAGAGTGGGGCAGTGGGATTAGTTTGGGTTTGATACAGGGCAATGGTCAGAGAGCGCGGCTTTTGGATTAGTTTGGGATTGATACACGGCTATGGGGAGAGAGCGGGGCAGTGGGATTAGGTAGGGGATTGATACAGGGCTATGGAGAGAGAGTGGGGCAGTTGGATTAGTTTGGGGATTGATACTGTGCTATGTGGAGACAGCGGGGCAGTGGGATTAGTTTGGTTTTGATACAGAGCAATGCGGAGAGAGCAGGGCTTTGGGATTAGTTTGGGGAATCATAAAGGGCAATAGGGGGAGAGTGGGGCAGTTGGATTTGTTTGGGGATTGATACAGAGCTATGGGGAGAGAGTGGGGCTGTGGGATTAGTTTGGGGATTCATACAGGGCTGTGGGGAGAGATTGGGGCAGTGGGATTAGGATGGGGATTGATACTGGGCAATGGGGAGAGAGCGGGACTTTGGTATTAGTTTGGGATTCATACAGGGCTATGGGGAGAGAGTGGCGCAGTGGGATTAGTTTGGGGATTCATACAGGGCTGTGGAGAGAGAGTGGGGCGTATGGATTAATTTGGGGATTGATACTTGGCTATGGGGAGAGAGCGGGGCAGTGGGATTAATTTGGGGATTGATACAGGGCCAAAAGGAGAGAGTGGGGCAGTGGGATTAACTTGAGGATTGATACAGGGCTATGGGGAGAGAGTGGGGCAGTGGGATTAGTTTGGGTTTGATACAGGGCAATGGGGAGAGAGTGGGGCAGTGGGATTAGTTTGGTATTGATACAGGGCTATGGGGAGAGAGCGGGGCAGTGGGATTAGTTTGGGGATTGATACAGGGCTATGGGGAGATAGCGGGGCAGTGGGATTAGTTTGGTTTGATATAGGGCTATGGGGAGAGAGCAGGGCAGTGGGATTAGTTTGTGTGTTGTTAGAGGGCTATAGGGGAGAGAGTGGGGCAGTGGGGTTAGTTTGGGGACTGATACAGGTCTATGGGGAGAG
Source organism: Isurus oxyrinchus (assembly GCA_026770705.1). Lineage (NCBI taxonomy): Eukaryota > Metazoa > Chordata > Chondrichthyes > Lamniformes > Lamnidae > Isurus > Isurus oxyrinchus. Next base: position 31,326,782 of record JANJGN010000029.1, on the reverse strand, counting down.
AGCGGGGCAGTGGGATTAGTTTGGGATTGATACAGGGCTATGAGGAGAGAGTGGGGCAGTGGGATTAGTTTGGGGATTGATACAGGGCAATGGGGAGAGAGCGGGGCAGTAGGATTAGTTTGGTTTTGATACAGGGCAATGGGGAGAGAGCGCGGCTTTGGGATTAGTTTGGGATTGATACTGGGCTATGGGGAGAGAGCGGAGCAGTGCGATTAGCTTGGGGATAGATACAGGCTTATGGGGAGCGAGTGGGGAATTGGGATTATTTTGGGATTTATAAAGGGCTATGGGGAGAGAGTGGTAAACTGGAATGATTTTGGGATTTATAAAGGAATATGGGGAGAGAGTGGGGCAGTGGGATTAGGATGGGGATTGATACTGGCAAGGGGGAGAGAGTGGGGCTTTGGAACTAGTTTCGGGATTGACACAGGGCTATGGAGAGAGAGTGGGGCTTTGGTATTAGTTTGGGATTCATACAGGGCTATGGGGAGATAGTGGGACAGTGGGATTAGTTTGGGGATTGATACAGGGCTATGGAGAGAGAGTGGGGCATTTGGATTAATTTGGGGATTGATACTGGGCTATGGGGAGAGACCGGGGCAGTGGGATTAGTTTGGGTTTGATACAGGGCAATGGGGAGAGAGTGGGGCAGTGGGATTAGTTTGGGTTTGATACAGGGCTATGGGGAGAGAGCGGGGCAGTGGGATTAGTTTGTGTGTTGTTAGAGGGCAATGGGGCATAGAGTGGGGCAGTGGGGTTAGTTTGGGGACTGATACAGGTCTATGGGGAGATAGCGGGGCAGTGGGATTAGGTTGGGATTGGTACAGGGCTATGGAGAGAGCGTGGGGCAGTTGGATTAGTTTGGGGATTGATACTGGGCTATGGGGAGAGAGCGGGGCAGTGGGATTAGGTTGGGAATTGATACAGGGCTATGGAGAGAGAGTGGGACAGTTGGATTAGTTTGGGGATTGATACTGGGCTATTGGGAGAGAGCGGGCAGTGGGATTAGTTTGGGTTTGATACAGGGCAATGGTCAGAGAGCGCGGCTTTTGGATTAGTTTTGGATTGATACAGTGCTATGGGGAGAGAGCGGGGCAGTGGGATTAGGTTGGGGATTGATACAGGGCTATGGGGAGAGAGCGGGGCAGTGGGATTAGGTTGGGGATTGATACAGGGCTATGGGGAGAGAGCGGGGCAGTGGGATTACAATGGGGATTGATACTGGGCTATGGGGAGAGAGCGGGGCAGTGGGATTAGGTTGGGAATTGATACAGGGCTATGGAGAGAGAGTGGGACAGTTGGATTAGTTTGGGGATTGATACTGGGCTATGTGGAGACAGCGGGGCAGTGGGATTAGTTTGGTTTTGATACAGAGCAATGCGGAGAGAGCAGGGCTTTGGGATTAGTTTGGGGAGTCATAAAGGGCAATGGATGGAGATTGGGGCAGTTGGATTTGTTTGGGGATTGATACTGGGCTATGGGGAGAGAGCGGGGCAGTGGGATTAGTTTGGGTTTGATACAGGGCTATGGGGAGACAGTGGGGCAGTGGGATTAGTTTGGGGATTGATACAGGGCTATGAGGAGAGAGTGGGGCAGTGGGATTAGTTTCGGGATTGATACAGGGCTATGGAGAGAGAGTGGGGCAGTGGGACTAGTTTGGGATTTTTACAGGGCAATGGGGGAGAGAGGGGGGCAGTGGGATTAGTTTGGGATGGATACAGGGCTATGGGGGAGAGAGCATGGCAGTGGGATTAGTTTGGGGATTGATACAGGGCTATGAGGAGAGAGTGGGGCAGTGGGATTAGTTTCGGGATTGATACAGGGCTATGGAGAGAGAGTGGGGCAGTTGGATTAGTTTGGGGATTGATACTGGGCTATGGGGAGAGAGCGGGGCAGTGGGATAAGTTTGAGTTTGATACAGGGCTATGGGGATTGAGAGAGGCAGTGGGATTAGTTTGGGATTGATACAGGGCTATGGGGAGCGAATGGGGAATTGGGAATATTTTGGGATTTATAAAGGGCTATGGGGAAAGAGTGGTAAAGTGGAATGACTTTGGCATTTATAAAGGGCTATGGGGAGAGAGCGGGGCAGTGGGATTAGGATGGGGATTGATACAGGGCTATGTGGAGAGAGCGGGGCAGTGGGATTAGGATGGGGATTGATACAGGGCTATGTGGAGAGAGCGGGGCAGTAGGATTAGGATGCGGATTCATAAAGGGCTATGTGAAGAGAGCGGGGCAGTGGGATTAGTTTGGGAATTGATACAGGGCCATGGAGAGAGAGTGGGGCAGTGGGATTAGTTTAGGGATTGATACAGGGCTATAGGGAGAGAGCAGGGCAGTGGGATTAGTTTGGGGATTGATACAGGGCTATAGGGAGAGAGCAGGGCAGTGGGATTAGTTTGGGGATTGATACAGAGCTATGGGGTGATAGCGGGGTAGTGGGATTAGTTTGTGTGTTGTTAGATGGCTATGGGGGAGAGAGCGGGTCAGTGGGGTTAGTTTGTGGACTGATACAGGTCTATTGGGAGGGAGCGGGGAATGGGATTAGCTTGGGATTGGTACAGGGCTATGGGGAGAGCGCGGTGCAGTGGGATTAGTTTGGGATGGATACAGGGCTATGGGGCAGAGAGCAGGGCAGTGGGATTAGTTTGGGGATTGATACAGGGCTATGGGGAGAGAGCGGGGCACTGGGATTAGTTTGGGATTGATATAGGGCTATGGGGAGAGAGCGGGGCAGTGGGATTAGGATGGGGATTGATACAGGGCTTTGTGGAGAGAGCGGGGCAGTGGGATTAGGATGGGGATTGATACAGGGCTATGTGGAGAGAGCGGGGCAGTAGGATTAGGATGGGGATTCATAAAGGGCTATGTGAAGAGAGCGGGGCAGTGGGATTAGTTTGGGAATTGATACAGGGCCATGGAGAGAGAGTGGGGCAGTGGGATTAGTTTGGGGATTGATACAGGGCTATAGGGAGAGAACAGGGCAGTGGGATTAGTTTGGGGATTGATACAGGGCTATAGGGAGAGAGCATGATAGTGGGATTAGTTTGGGGATTGATACAGAGCTATGGGGTGATAGCGGGGTAGTGGGATTAGTTTGTGTGTTGTTAGATGGCTATGGGGGAGAGAGCGGGGCAGTGGGGTTAGTTTGTGGACTGATACAGGTCTATTGGGAGGGAGCAGGGAATGGGATTAGTTTGGGATTGGTACAGGGCTATGGGGAGAGCGCGGTGCAGTGGGATTAGTTTGGGATGGATACAGGGCTATGGGGCAGAGAGCAGGGCAGTGGGATTAGTTTGGGAATTGATACAGGGCTATGGAGAGAGAGTGGGGCAGTGGGATTAGTTTGGGGATTGTTACAGGGCTATAGGGAGAGAGTGGGGCAGTGGGATTAGTTTGGGGATTGATACAGGGCTATAGGGAGAGAGTGGGGCAGTTGGATTAGTTTGGGGATTGATACAGGGCTATAGGGAGAGAGCATGGTAGTGGGATTAGTTTGGGGATTGATACAGGGCTATGAGGAGAGAGTGGGACAGTGGGATTAGTTTCGGGATTGATACAGGGCTATGGGGAGAGAACGGGCCAGTGGGCTTAGGTTGGGGATTGATACTGGGCTATGTGGAGCGAGCGGGGCAGTGGGATTAGGATGGGGATGGATACTGGACAATGGGGAGAGAGCAGGGCAGTGGAATTAGTTTGGGATTGCTACAGGGCTTTGGGGAGAGAGCGGAACAGTGGGATTAGTTTGGGGATAGATACATGGTTATGGCGAAAGAGTGGGGAATTGGGATCATTTTGGGATTTATAAAGGGCTATGGGGAGAGAGCGGGGCAGTGGGATTAGTTTGGGGATTGATACAGGGCTATGGGGAGAGAGCGGGGCAGTGGGATTAGGTTGGGGATTGATACTGAGCAATGGGGAGAGAGCGGGACAGTGGGATTAGGATGGGTATTGATACTGGGTTATGTGGAGAGAGCGGGGCAGTGGGATTAGTTTGATACAGGGCTATGGAGAGAGAGTGGGGCAGTGGAATTAGTTTGGTATTGATACAGGGCAATGGGGAGAGAGCGGGACAGTGGGATTAGTTTGGTTTTGATACAGGGCTATGGAGAGAGAGTGGGGAATTGGGATTAGTTTGGGATTTATAAAGGACTAGGGGGAGAGAGCAGGGCAGTGGGATTAGGTTGGGATTGATTCAGGGCTATGTGGAGAGTGCGGGGCAGTGGGATTAGGTTGGGGATTGATTCAGGGCTATGTGGAGAGAGCGGGGCAGTGGGATTAGGATGGGGATTGATACTGGCAATGGGGAGAGAGCGCGGCTTTGGTATTAGTTTGGGATTCATACAGGTCTATGGGGAGAGAGTGGGGCAGTGGGATTAGTTTGGGAATTGATAAAGGGCTATGGGGAGAGAGTGGGGCAATGGGATTAGTTTGGGGATTCATACAGGGCTCTGGAGAGAGAGTGGTGCAGTTGGATTAGTTTGGAGATAGATACAGGACTATGGGGAGAGTGTGCGGCTTTGGGATTAGTTTGGGAAACATACAGGTCTAGGGAGAGAGAGCGGGGCAGTGGGATTAGTTTGGGGATAGATACAGGGTTAGGCGGAGCGAATGGGGAATTGGGATTATTTTGGGATTTATAAAGGGCTATGGAGAGAGAGCGGGGCTTTGGGATTAGTTTGGGATTGATACAGGGCAATGGGGGAGTTAGCAGGGCAGTGGGATTAGTTTGGGATGGTTACAAGGATATAGGGGAGAGAGCGAGGCAGTGGGATTAGTTTGGGGATTGATACAGGGCTATGAGGAGAGAGTGGGGCAGTGGGATTAGTTTGGGGATTGATACAGGGCTATGGGGAGAGCATTGGGCAGTGGGATTAGTTTGGGATTGATACAGGGCTATGGGGAGAGCATTGGGCAGTGGGATTAGTTTGGGATTTTTACAGGGCAATGGGGGAGTTAGCAGGGCAGTGGGATTAGTTTGGGATGGTTACAAGGATATAGGGGAGAGAGCGAGGCAGTGGGATTAGTTTGGGGATTGATACAGGGCTATGAGGAGAGAGTGGGGCAGTGGGATTAGTTTCGGGATTGATACAGGGCTATGGAGAGAGAGTGGGGCAGTGGGATTAGTTTGGGGATTGATACTGGGCTATGAGGAGAGAGCGGGGCTTTGGGTGTAGTTTGGGATTGATACTGGGCTATGGGGAGAGAGCGGGGCTGTGGGATTAGTTGGGGATTGATACTGGGCTATGGGGAGAGAGCAGAGCAGTGGGATTAGTTTGGGGATAGATACAGGGGTATTGGGAGCGAGTGGGGAATTGGGATTATTTTGGGATTTATAAAGGGCTATGGGGAGAGAGTGGTAAAGTGGAATGATTTTGGGATTTATAAAGGGCTATGGGGAGAAAGCGGGGCAGTGGGATTAGGTTGGGGATTGATACAGAGCTATGGGGAGAGAGCGGGGCAGTGGGATTAGAATGGGGATTGATACAGGGCAATTGGAAGAGAGCGGGGCAGTGGGATCAGTTTGGGGATTGATACTGGGCTATGGGGAGAGAGTGTCGCAGTGGGATTAGTTTGGGGATTGATACAGGGCTATGGAGAGAGAGAGAGGCAGTTGCATTTGTTTGGGGATTGATACTGGGCTAAGGGGAGAGAGTGGGGCAGTGGGATTAGTTTGGGGATTGATACAGGGCTATGGAGAGAGAGTGGGGCAGTGGGATTAGTTTGTGTGTTGTTTGAGGGCTATGGGGGAGAGAGCGGGGCAGTGGGGTTAATTTGGGGACTGATACAGGTCTATGGAGAGAGAGCGAGGCAGTGGGATTAGTTTGGGATTGGTACAGGGCTATGGGGAGAGAGCTGGGCAGTGGGATTAGTTTGGGGACTGATACAGGGCTATGCGGAGTGAGCGGGGCAGTAGGATTAGTTTGGGGATTGATACAGGGCTATGCGGAGTGAGCGGGGCAGTGGGATTATTTGGGGATTGATACAGGGCTATGGGGAGAGCGTTGGACAGTGGGATTAGTTTGGTATTGATACAAGGCTATAGGGAGAGAGCAGGACAGTGGGATTACATGGGGATTTTTACAGGGCAATGGTGGAGAGAGCAGGGCAGTGGGAATAGTTTGGGATTGATACAGGGCTATGGGGAGAGCATTGGGCAGTGGGATTTGTTTGGGATTGATACAGGGCTATGGGGAGAGAGCGGGGCAGTGTGATTAGTTTGGGATTTTTACAGGGCAATGGGGGAGATAGCAGGGAAGTGGGATTAGTTTGGGGATTGATACAGAGCTATGAGGAGAGATTGGGGAAGTAGGATTAGTTTCGGGATTGATACAGGGCCAGGGAGAGAGAGTGGGGCGGTTGGATTAGTTTGGGGATTGATACCGGGCTATGAGGAGAGAGCGGGGCTTTGGGTTTAGTTTGGGATTGATACAGGGCTGTCGGGAGAGAGCAGGGCTGTGGGATTAGTTGGGGATAGATACTGGACAATGGGGAGAGAGCGGAGAAGTGGGATTAGTTTGGGGATAGCTACAGGGTTATGGGGAGCGAGTGGGGAATTGGGATTATTTTGGGATTCATAAAGGGCTATGGGGAGAGAGTAGTAATGTGGAATGACTTTGGGATTTATAAAGGGCTATGGGGAGAGAGCGGGGCATTGGGATTAGGTTGGGGATTGATACAGGGCAATGTGGAGAGAGCGGGGCTTTGGTATTAGTTTGGGATTCATACAGGGCTATGGGGAGAGACCGGGGCAGTGGGATTAGTTTGGGTTTGATACAGGGCAATGGGGAGAGAGTGGTGCAGTTGGATTAGTTTGGAGATAGATACAGGACTATGGGGAGAGTGTGCGGCTTTGGGATTAGTTTGGGAAACATACAGGTCTAGGGAGAGAGACCGGGGCAGTGGGATTAGTTTGGGTTTGATACAGGGCAATGGGGAGAGAGCGGGGCAGCGGGCTTAGTTTGGGACTGATGCAGGTCTAATGGTAGAGAGCAGGTCAGTGGGATTAGTTTGGGATGGATACAGGGCTATGGGGAGAGAGCGGGGCAGTCGGATTAGTTTGGGGATTGATACAGGGCTATGGGGAGAGAGCAGGTCAGTGGGATTAGTTTGGGATGGACACAGGGCTATGGGGGAGAGAGCGTGGCAGTAGAATTAGTTTGGGGATTGATACAGGGCTATGAGGAGAGAGCGGGGCTTTGGGATGAGTTTCGGGATTGACACAGGGCTATGGAGAGAGATTGGGGCAGTTGGATTAGTTTGGGGATTGATACTGGGCTATGGGGAGAGAGTGGGGCAGTGGGATTAGTTTGGGTTTGATACAGGGTAATGGGGAGAGAGTGGGGCAGTGCGATTAGCTTGGGATTGATACAGGGCTATGGGGAGATAGCGGGGCAGTGGGATTAGTTTGGGGATTGATATAGGGCGATGGGGAGAAAGCGGGGCAGTGGGATTAGTTTGGGGATTGATACAGGTCCATGGGGAAATAGCGGGGCAGTGGGATTAGTTTGGGATTGGTACAGGGCTCTGGGGAGGGAGCTAGACAGTGGGATTAGTTTGGGGATTGATACAGGGCTCTGGGGAGAGCGTTGGGCAGTGGGATTAGTTTGGTATTGATACAGGGCTATAGGGAGAGAACGGGGCAGTGGGATTAATTTGGGATTTTTACAGGGCTATGGGGGAGAGATTGTGGTAGTGGGATTAGTTTGGGGATTGATACAGGGCTATGAGGACAGAGTGGGGCAGTGGGATTAGTTTCGGGATTGATACAGGGCTATGGAGAGACAGCTGGGCAGTGGGATTAGTTTGGGGATTGATACAGGGCTATGGGGTGAGAGCGGGGCAGTGGGATTTGTTTGGGTATTGATACAGGGCTATGGGGTGAGAGCGGGGCAGTGGGATTAGTTTGGGGATTGATACAGGGCTATGGAGAGAGAGTGGGGCAGTTGGATTAGTTGGGGATTGATACAGGGCTATGGGGAGAGAGCAGAGCAGTGGGAATAGTTTGGGGATAGATACAGGGTTATGGGGAGCGAGTGGGGAATTGAGATTATTTTGGGATTTATAAAGGGCTATGGGGAGAGAGTGGTAAAGAGGAATGATTTTGGGATTTATAAAGGGCTATGGGGAGAGAGCGGGGCAGTGGGATTAGGTTGGGGATTGATACTGGGCTATGTGGAGAGAGCGGGGCTTTGGTATTAGTTTGGGATTCATACAGGGCTATGGGGAGAGAGTGGGGCAGTGGGCTTAGTTTGGGTTTGATACAGGGCAATGGGGAGAGAGTGGGGCAGTGGGATTAGTTTGGTATTGATACAGGGCTATGGGGAGAGAGCGGGGCAGTGGGATTAGTTCGGAGCTTGATATAGGGCGATGGGGAGAGAGCAGGACAGTGGGATTAGTTTATGTGTTGTTAGAGGGCTATGGGGGAGAGAGTGGAGTAGTGGGGTTAGTTTGGGGACTGATACAGGTCTATGGGGAGATAGCGGGGCAGTGGGATTAGTTTGGGATTGGTACAGGGCTATGGAGAGAGAGTGGGGCAATGGGATTAGTTTGGGATTGATACAGGGCTATGGAGAGAGAGAGGGGCAGTTGGATTTGTTTGGGGATTGATACAGGGCTATGGGGAGAGAGCAGGGCAGTGGGATTAGTTTGTGTGTTGTTAGAGGGCTATGGGGGAGAGAGTGGGGCAGTGGGATTAGTTTGGGATTGGTACAGGGCTATGGGGAGAGAGCTAGACAGTGGGATTAGTTTGGGGATTGATACAGGGCTATGGGGACAGAGCGGGGCAGTGGGATTAGTTTGGGGATTGATACAGGGCTTTGGTGAGAGCGTTGGGCAGTGGGATTAGTTTGGGATTGATACAGGGCTATAGGGAGAGAGCGGGGCAGTGGGATTAATTTGGGATTTTTACAGGGCTATGGGGGAGAGAGCGGGGCAGTTGTATTAGTTTCGGATGGATACTGGGCTATGGGGGAGAGAGCGTGGCAGTGGGATTAGTTTGGCGATTGATACAGGGCTATGAGGACAGAGTGGGGCAGTGGGATTAGTTTCGGGATTGATACAGGGCTATGGAGAGACAGCTGGGCAGTGGGATTAGTTTGGGGATTGATACAGGGCCATGGGGAGTGAACGGGGCAGTGGGATTAGTTTGGGGATTGATACAGGGCTATGGGGAGAGCGTTGGGCAGTGGGAATAGTTTGGGATTGATACAGGGCTATAGGGAGAGAGCTTGGCAGTGGGATTACTTTGGGATTTTTACAGGGCTATGGGGGAGAAAGCGGGGCAATGGGATTAGTTTGGGATGGATACAGGGCTATGGGAGAGATAGCAGGGCAGTGGGCTTAGTTTGGGGATTGATAAAGGGCTATGGGGGAGATAGCAGGGCAGTGGGACTAGTTTGGGGATTGATACAGGGCTATGGGGAAGAGAGCAGGGCAGTGGGCTTAGTTTGGGGATTGATAAAGGGCTATGGGGAGAGAGTGGGTCAGTGGTATTAGTTTGGGATTAGATACAGGGTTATGCGGAGTGAGTGGGGAAGTGGGAAAATTTTGGGATTTATAAAGGGCTCTGGGGAGATAGCGGGGCAGTGGGATTACTTTGGGATTGATACAGGGCCATGGATAGAGAGCGGGGCAGTGGGATTAGTTTGGGGATTGATACAGGGCTACGGGGAGAGAGCGGGGCACTGGGATTAGTTTGGGATTGATACAGGGCTATGGGGAGAAAGCGGGGCAGTGGGATTAGTTTGGGGATTGATACAGGTCTATGGAGAGAGAGCTGGGCAGTGGGATTAGTTTGGGGATTGATACAGGGCTATGAGGACAGAGTGGGGCAGTGGGATTAGTTTCGGGATTGATACAGGCTATGGGGAGTGAGCGGGGCAGTGGGATTAGTTTCGGGATTGATACAGAGCTATGGGGAGTGAGCGAGACATTGGGATTAGTTTGGGGATTGATACAGGGCTATGAGGACAGAGTGGGGCAGTGGGATTAGTTTCGGGATTGATACAGAGCTATGGGGAGTGAGCGAGACATTGGGATTAGTTTGGG
>JANJGN010000029.1:31289229-31311729 GCA_026770705.1 Isurus oxyrinchus | reverse complement strand
TTGGTATTGTTGCCAGTATTGTTGCTGAGTCAGTATTATTGCCAGTATTGTTGCTGAGTCAGTATTATTGCTGGTATTGTTTTGTTGCGGTGTCGGTATTATTCTCGGTGTTGTCACTGTATTGGCATTATTGCCGGAATTGTTGCTGTGTCGGTATTATTGCCGGAATTGTTGCTGTGTCGGTATTATTGCCGGAATTGTTGCTGTGTCGGTATTATTGTCAGTATTGTTGCTTTGTCAGTATTTTTGTTTGTATTATTGTCGGTATTTTTGGTGTGTCAGCATTATGGGCATTGCTGTTGCTGTGTCGGTATTATTATCAGTATTGTTTCTGTGTCAGTATTATTGTCCGTGTTATTGTTGTGTCGATATTATTTGCAGCATTGTCGCGTTTTTGGTATTATTGCCGATATTGTTGCTGTGTTAGTTTTAGTGTCGGTATTGTTGCTTTGTCGGTATTATTGTTTGTATTATTCTCAGTATTATTGCTGGGGCGGTATATTGTCGGCATTATTGCTGTGTGTATATTCTTGTTGGTGTTGTTTGTGTGTTGGTATTATTATCGGTATTATTTGTCAGCATTGTTGTGGCATTGTCGCTGTGTCTGTATTATTGCTGGTATCATTGCCGAGTCGTTATTACTCAGTGTTGTTGCTGGGTCAGTATTATTGCCCGTATTGTTGCTTTGTCGGTATTATTGTTTATTATTGCCAGTATTGTTGCTGTGTCGATATTATTGTTAGTAATGTTGCTTTGTTGGTATTATCGGCATTACTATTGCGGTGTCAGTATTGTTATTATTGCTGTGTTGGTATTATTGCGGTGTTGGGATTATTCATGATATTATTGCTGTGTTCACATTATTGTTGGTTACTGTTGCTGTGTTGGCATTATTGCCGATATTGTTGTTGCATCGGTATTATTGTTGTATCGGTATAATGGCCTTGTCGATATTATTCCCGGTATTATTGCTGTGTCATTGTTATTGTTATTATTGCTGTACTGGTATTATTGTTGGTTATTGTTGCTGTGTCGGTATTTTCGTCGGTATTATTGCTGTATTGGTATTATTCCTGCTATTATTGTTGTGTCAGTATTACTGTCGGTTATTGTTGCTGTGTCCATATTATTCAGTATTGTCCCGGTGACGGTATTATTGCCGGTATTGTTGCTGCATCAGTATTATTGTCGATATTGTTGGTGTGTCGGTATTACTGTCGGTATTATTTCTGTGTCGGTGTTATTGTCGATATTGGTGGTGTGTCGGTATTGTCTGTATTGACGCTGTGTTTCTGTCACTGTTTCCTCTGTCTTCCTGTTGAGTGTGTCCTTCTCCTCAGCCCTGCGCCCATTCTCCATCTTCTGTCTGTCTCTCCGGAGATTCTGTCTCTCGGTTTTGCAGATCTACCTCTGGAGGAATTCTGTGCTTGAGGTTCGGACCCTCCTGCGGACAGGGAGATCTCTCTCTCTCTCTCTCATCTGTGGGACGACTGGGAAAGGAAGAAAATGGCTGAGGATTGAAGTGTGTGCTCCTCCTCGGAATAGGTTTGAACCGGTAAAATATTTTTTTCATCTGCTGAGCAGAGTTACTCTGATAAATATGAAGGGGTGGCCGCAGCTTTCTCGCTGTCATCGCTGTTGTACCAGCGGAATTGTGACTGGAACAGGGAGCGCCTGAACTCCTATTGTGCTCAATTCATGAGGGACAAATGTTATCACTTCGAATAACTGGATCAGTTTAGGGAGATTTTATTTAGATTTTATATCGAATTTCTTATTCCTTGAAGAGATTTTCACCATTGGATACCTGATTGGTTGTAGCAAAATCAACAACAACGTGCATTTAATAAACAGCCGAGAGTTCTTCACCGGAAGGTTGCCCGGCCAAACTGACAGTAAGAAACAGGGGGAAATATTAGGCCCCCAAATTTATCCAGACAGTGGGTTTTAAAGAGCAGGAGAGAGAGGGAGAAAGCGGAGAAGCTCGGGAGTAAATTCCAAAATTTAACCCCACAAAGGTCTCGGTGGTAGGGTGATTGAAACGGTTGAGGGTCCAGAATTCGAGTGCACAGAGGTGTTGGAGGTTAGTGGGGTGGATGAGGTTTAGAGAGAGGGAGGGAGGGATGAGGCCATGGAGCGATTTGATACATGCAGCCAGACAAAGAGGATCGTGGAGCTAGTGCAGGAGTCTCTCTCTGGTATTCCTAATCCTGACGAGTGCAATGGTTTCTATGAGGAATAGAGTCAGAGCCAAGTTGACAGCGTCTTGCATGTACTCAGCAGCGGGGGAGGGTGTGAGAGCGGGCGTGATGGGACCAGGAGGGACAGAAAAGCAATCGTGACAGGAGATTCAAGAGTTAGCGTAACAGACAGGTGTTTCTGAATCAAGGATTGTACCTCCTTGGAGGCAGGATCAAGGATCACCGAGCAGCTGCACAGCTCTCTGAGGTGGGGGAGGGTGGACAAGCAGGGGCCATGCTCCAGACTGGTGTTAGTAACAGGTCACAAGAGGGACAGGGCTCCGCAGGCAGATTCCAGGCAGCAAGGAAAGAAATGAATAAACAGGAGCTCAAAGGTAGCGATCTCCAATTCCCTCCGATGTCACACACTAGCGAGGATAGAGATAAGCCTGTAGTGCAGTGTTACAGACAGAATTGATGTGCTTTTCCACTCTGTAATCAGGATGTTTGTGTGTACCCGCAGAGTCATTTTTCCTCATTTAAAATAAATTCAAACAGCAGGCCTTTTGGTGACTTAAACAATAAAGAAGGTTATTTATTGCCCACACTTGGCCCGGATGTTTGAATCACAACACCTCCATCATTCATCTCACTCAGTCCCATCAAGCACATGAAGGTTAGGTACAGATGAAGTTAAAGCTGTAATTTTAAAAATGGAATTTTCAACTCAGCCTCTATGTCGGTACAAGCCTGACGTCGTCTTGCTTCCTATATTGGTGAGAGTGGCGGCCTTTTAGAAACAGAGAAGCCTCATGAAGCTGACAGGCTCTGGTAGATGAATAACCAGGAGATTGGTTCCAGAAAGACTGGGAAGCTAGAACGCAGACAATACTTTGGCTGCATTAGAAAACGCTCTGTTTTGCTGATTCAGGTGTTTCTGGCATTTCAGATGTTTATCTTCGCAGATTTGCCTTGCTCAAGTTGAAAGATTTTGAGTTCAGGAGCTGCAGATAGCTAAGATAGGCAGTCGAGTATTCCTGAGTAATTTTAAGGTAATTTATTAAACTTATCAATAAGCAAGTTTAGATATAATGCATTCGCTAAGTAGACAGGGAAATTATATGACTTGTGGCAGTGGAGAATGGTTCACTGATCCTAGAGGACAAAAGAATGCTTGGCACAGAGTGTGTTAATGACAGTAGCTTGGGATAACCTCCTGCTCCCCCTACTGAAGTGTTTGTGAACTCTTCCCCACCGTGTCCCAGACTCTTTCCTGGTCCATGTTCCACCTGTAGAAGGCTGCTGCCTCAAGAGGATTGTTCCAAGATGAGGACAGCCCACTGTCTCCACACACTCATTAATATACTTCAATTTACCCTATGTCAACCACCCGTTCAAACCCTTCTGACCAGTGAATACAGGACAGGTATCCCCCAAGGTATCAGGATGACCATCTCCCCACTGTTCCACAGTTTGGCTTGAAGTCACCTTTTTATTTACCTCACGCTGGAGGCCATTTGCTGGACTAAGTTGTACTCAGGGTGCTATTGGCTCAGGAATGTTTGTAAACCTGAATGTGGGGAGTGCAATCTTTGTGACCTTTAGCTCTACCTTGTTTTGGTTCCTGACTCCTTAGACTTGCTTTTTGTAGAGAGAGAAGTGATGCTCCATCAGTTAATTCCATTAGAGTTCAAAAATATACCACTTCTTTAAAGGTTGCTATTTCTTACAGTTTGAGAAGGAAATATCCTTGCTGACTTCTCACACCTCATATTTAGCCAGCTTAGTTATTTCTAAAGTACAAGCTTCTTTCCCTAATTTCTTGATTATATATTGTAGATAATCTGGTAAAGCAACTGGAATGATCTGATAAAATTGACTTGTTTTGGCACTCCGCAGCTGCAGATCCTCACACAATGATATTCCTTAGTTATACCAAAGCATTTCCCCAACTCCTTATACTCTTGCTGGAGCGCTGTTAATTTCTAGACTATTAGCTTAAATATGCAAACAACAAATGCACCAGATTATACTCGGATTTAAAGGATTCTTTAGCTTTCCCTTTCACCAGACCCACAACCATCCATATCCATCAATTGTCCCAACAGCAAAATTCATTTTACTTTTACTTTAATTTTACTTCCTCCAATCTTCACCACGTCAGTTTCTCTAAGGAGCGTGTGTACGTGCCTTGATCATTTCAAAATATTTTCTTACTCTTCAGGTCATATTAACCATTTCATGTCACGCTGTTTGTCAGGTAGCTGAGCCTGTCTGCAACCTGTTCTTCAGCATAGCTTCACCATGTACTCCCACATGTTAGTTACTCCACATGTAATCGATCACTTTTGCACACTCACACCAATGTCCCAATTTGCTTCCTGGTGAAATTGTGCATGTTGTGCCACATATGGTCCAGCCAATAAGCCTTCTTGACTTTCATCTTCTCAAAAAATCAAGAGGAAGATGTCTGTCTGAAGATCTGGCTTATAAATGTTCTTGATGCTAGCTAGCAGCCAGATTGTCAGATTCACTTCTCTTACAATGTTCATAGGCAAGGACACAAATATCGCCACAGGAAAACTGTCAATGTATTAGCTTCATCTTCACTTTTCTTTCACTAGAGCATACATCTATACCAAACTGATATATCCCATTGAACTACACCCAAGCTGAGTTATTCCCATCCCCATTTGGTGTGTCACTTTTCCCTAAATCTATTCCTGCTCAGTCATTTCTTCATATTATTTACACCAGTAATAGTTACCATCTTATTTCATTCATAAACCTGGAGAAACCTTACAGTCGAATAAAATGTTTTCACAATATCTTTAAAATAGACGTTAAACATTCTCACTTGATTCCAGGCATTAACATGTTTTGCTTGCTTCTTCATTCCCTTAAAAAACATTTTGTTTTCTCACTAGATTGTGCCTGACATTTTTGTTTGGCATTTCAAAGTTTTCCAAAATTCAAATAGCAGTGCCAGGTTTTGTTAGTGTTCAATTTATTTCTTCCAAAAACAGACTTTATTTTTTCTCGACACACAAAAACCACCTAAACTGTATTTCCATTAGCTATTTATTTTAAAAGTTAGAAGTTTATCCCTTTGAGTAGTCGAAGTAGTGACTCTTACCAATTATGCCCAGACTGGAAGGTTTTAAATGGTGCTTTTACATCAGAGTGAGGAGTGCTTACAATCAGTTTGTTTTCATTCTTTCATTGAATGTTAAGGAGCGATGGTTAGATTCTCTCTTGTTGGAGATGGTCATTGTCTGACACTTGTGTGGCATGAATGTTACTTGCCACTTGTCAGCCCAAGCCTGGATATTGTTCATTCTGCAAATAATGTTCTAAATTTGTTTTTATTCCTGTCAAGAGGAACAGGTTATCCTGCAAAGGAAGACGAAGGAAGATAGATGTTGCAAATTGGCCCAATAATTCCATCACTGGAATGATGAACTCTCAGTCAAGAGAGCAAATGAAAACCCAAGGGCCGGACTTTCAAAGAGGGCTTGGGAACCTGACACCTGGATGAATTCCAGGTCCCTCCCCTGCTCCTCAGCTACATTGCTCACACAAAATGATTCTTAAATTTACATGCCTTCATTGGGAAGGAGGAAAGCTGGGGACCTAGTGGCACTAGGTCTTTCAGGAGGCTAGGGTCTGCCTGCCTGGTGTCAGAGGGCTGCCACGCTGGGGCCTCCAGCCGCCTTGCTGGATGTAGCAGGACAACTGCTTAGAAGGCCAGGGGCTGAAACAGGGGGCAGAATTTTTCCATCGTCATGCAGGAGGCGGGACCCTGCACACCGATGTGTAAAATGATGTGCGGAGATGTTGGCCACATGCCCCAATGTCACTGCTCGCCATTGCAACATTTCGCTGGGTGGGCGTGTGACGATGTCCATTGTGCAGCCGCCAGTAATCACTGGGCCAATTAAGGTGGTTGAAGCTCCAGTTGTCGTGGACATTATGGCGCCTGTGTGATATTTGGCTCATCACACGGGCGCAATGGGCAGGCGGCTACCCGAAACTTTAATGAAGCTCATCCACAGGATGAGAAAAGTATCATTGATTTTGCGAATCTAGACAATTAATAGTTAGTGCTTAGGAGTTATTGAAAGTTGCCTGTATGAGGTGGAGAAGTGTCAAACACACAGCAGCTGCTTGGACTCCACTCATAACATTCAGGTCTGCACTTTGCAGTGAGGACTTGTTTTGGGGCCTGTAGATTTCAGGAAGCCTCCCTGAGCCTGGGAATGGGAGGTGATCTCTCCACTGGAGGCAGCTCCTCTGAGGAGGAAGGGAAGGCTAGAAGGCGGAGGAGGCCAGGAGTGGACATTCAGCCTCCAGGGCAGTACAAGCACATGCACAAGGGGTGCAGGGCCAAGAGGTAGTCCAAGGTGGAAGGGGCCGCAGAAGATGCCACTATCCTGCTGCCAGGGTTTACAGGCGGCGAAGCAGCTACCTCAATCTGTCTGAGGTGCAGTGCCGAAGGAGGCTCCGACTGTCAAGGGAGACACTCAACTATATCTGTCAGATGACTGGGCCTGAGATCTCCCCTAACTGTGTGGGTGGACACCCCATGCCAGTGGCTCTGAAGGTCACAGTTGCTCTCCACTTCAATGCCTCTAGCTCCTTCCAGGGGTCGGTGGGTGATCTTTGTGGTGTCTCCCAGTCAGCTGTCCACACTTGTGTCAAGCAGGTTACAGACACTCTGTTCAGACGGGCATTGACCTTCATCCATTTCCACTGGGACCAGGCCAGTCAGACACAGCGAGCCAGAGGCTTCACAGCCATTGCTGGCTTCCCCCGTGTCCAGGGTGCTATAGACTGTACAAATGTGGCCATTAAGGCACCAGCAGGTGAGCCCGGTGCCTTCGTCAACAGGAAGGGCTTCCACTCCATGAACGTGCAGATCGTGTGTGACCACAGGATGCTGATTCTACAAGTCTGTGCAAGGTACCCAGGCAGCTCCCACGACGCCTACATCCTCAGACACTCCCAGGTGCCGGGGCTCTTCAGTGCTCCAGCCCGGCTGGATGGATGGCTGCTGGGTGACAAGGGCTATCCCCTCAGAAGGTGGCTCATGATTCCTCTCTGCCATCCAAGAACAGAAGCTGAGCAGCGGTACAATAGGAGCCGCGGCTCCACAAGGGCTGTGGTGGAGAGAGCCATCGGCCTTCTCAAGATGCGCTTCTGATGCCTGGACCGCTCGGGGACGACAGGCAGCTGCTGCGCCAACGTGTGGTCCGTTTGCCCCTCCCTGCTCACCGTGGATGGAGGGGCACCGAGGTGGGAAACCTGGTGGCCAAACCACCGCCCACACGGGCACTGACCAGACGAGGTCAATGCCGCTGTGAGGGAATGCAGGTCCGAGTGCAACCCCAGGAACCCCTGATCCTGTCCCTGGAGCTGCCTTTCCATGAGAGTCACCAATCTCTCCATCGAGGATGTTTGGTGCTCAGCCATGAGGCTCAATGCATCGGCTACAGCCCATGGAGACTCCTCCACCACTGACACCAAGCCAGGCACAGCCTCATGGGTGCAGACCCTCCAGGTTGACCCCACCGCAGTCACGTGGGTGTCAGTCCACCACACGCTGTGGGTGCTTAACCCATCTGCTCACCAGCCTCTCAGGCTGACCAACACATAGGGAAAACCTGCTGGGCTGTCCAGCTAAGGACACAGGCCATCACTGACTCATTGCACTCAGGCCAGTCACACATGGGTGGTCCACCAGCAGGGGAGAAGGTTACATGATGGCTGCAGTGAACGATGCCAATGTTCTACTCACCCTTCCCGTGCACAGCAGGTTGTTGAAGCGCTTGTGGCTCTGGCTGCATGAGCACCGCACCACATTGTGGGAGCTCACGACCTCTGCAACCTCCTCCCACGCACGCTTGGTCAAGTGGGGTGGCCTCCTCCTCGTGTCCTTGGAGACAAGCACTTCCCTCGAGGAGGACAGCAAGGCCCTCACCGGAAAACCTGGGTGCACACTGCCCCCCCCGCCCTGCCCTCCTGAATGGCTGTTTTCGATGTGCTTTGCCCCTAACCTCTGGCCATGTGGAGCAGCCTTGGTGGCGCTGCAGCTCGGCCTTTAAACAGGCAGTCAGGTCACCATTGGACCCGGCAGCACTTGCCGATCCTCCGCTGCCCGCCCACTCCCACCGTCCCTGGGAGTCGCCAAACACGCTGGGCGGGCCTTCATTGGCCCTCCCATGGAAAATGGCGGCGCAGTCCCGGTCGCCGACAGTGATCAGGACAGTGACCACCAGCGCCCTCTCCTGCAGGCCCCGCTCAATATGGGGAAAATTCTCCCCAGAGGAAAATGACCATGCAAATAAAATAACAGTATCGTGGTCAGTGGCACGTTGGTCCAAACAAACAAGGAGCAGGAGTAGAGTCATAGAGTCATAGAGGTCTACAGCACAGAAAAAGGCCCTTCGAATCTGTGTATATCAAACAAGTACCTAACTATTCTAATCCCATTTTACAGCACTAGGCCCATAACCTTGTATGCCATGGCATTGCAAGTGCACATCCAAATACTTCTTAAATGTTATGGGGGTTTCTGCCTCTACCACCCTTTCAGGCAGTGAGCTCCAGATTCCCACCACCCTCTGGGTGTAAACATTCTTCCTCACATCCCCTCTAAACCTCCTGCCCCTTACCTTAAATCTATGTCCCTGGGTTATTGATCCCCCACCAAGGGGAAAAGTTCCTTCCCATCTACCCTATCTATGCCTCTCATAATTTTAGACACCTCAATCATGTCCCCCCTCAATCTCCTCTGCTCCAGGGAAAATAACCCCAGTCTATCCAATCTCTCCTCATAACTAAACCTCTCCAGCCCAGGCAACATTCTCGTAAATCTCCTCTGCACGCTCTCTAGAGCAATCACATCCTCCCTATACTGCAAATTCCAGAACTACACGCAATACTCTAGCTGTGGCCTAACCAGCGTTTTATACATTTCCAGCATAAACTCCCTGTTCTTACATTCGATGCCTCAGCTAATAAAGGCAGGTATCCCATATGCCTTCTTAACCACCTTATCTACCTGTACTGCTACTTTAAGGGACCAGTGGACATGCACACCAAGGTCCGTCTGATCCCCAGTACTTCCCAGGGTCCTATCATTCATCATGTAGTCCCGTGCCTTGTTTGTCCTGCCCAAGTGCATCACCTCACACTTATCCGGATTAAATTCCATTTGCCACTGATCAGCCCATCTGACCAGCCCGTCTATCTCCTCCTGTAATCTAAGGCTATCCTCCTCACTATTTACCACCCCATCAATTTTTGTGTCATCTGAAAACTTACTGATCAACCTCCTATACTCAAGTCTAAATCGTTTCTTTACACAGCAAGGGACCCAACACCGATCCCTGTGGAACCCCAATGGACACAGACATCCAGTCACAAAAACACCCCTCAACCATCACCCTCTGCTTCCTGCCACTCAGCCAATCTGGATCCAATTTGCCAAATTGCCTTGGATCCCATGTGCTCTTACCTTCAATATCAGCTTCCCATGTGGGACCTTATCAAAAGCCTTGCTGAAGTCCAAGCAGACTACGTCAAATACATTGCCCTCATCTACACACCGGGTCACCTCTTCAAAAAATTCAATCAAATTGGTCAGACATGACCTCCCCTTAACAAAACCATGCTGACTGTCCTTGATTAATCCCTGCCTCTCCAAGTGCAGAATAATTCTGTCCCTCAGAACTGCTTCCAATAGTTTCCCCACCACTGAGATTAGACTGACTGGCCTGTAGTTCCCTGGTTTATCCCTTCCTCCCTTCTTGAATAACGGTACCACATTGGCTGTCCTCCAGTCCTCTGGCACCTCTCCTGTGGCCAGAGAGGTATTGAAAATTATTGCCAGTGCCCCTGCTATCTCCCCCCTTGCCTCACTCAACAGCCTGGGATACACCTCAATCCGGGCCGGGAGATTTACCTACTTTTAAGCTGCCAGGCCACTTAGAACCTCCTCCCTTTCTATGCTAATTTCTTTAATTATATCACAGTCCTTCTCCCACATCGTCCCTCTCACTTTTGAACACTGACACAAAGTATTCATTTAGAACCCTACCTACGTTTTCTGGCTCCACACACAAATTATCATTATGGTCCTTAATGGGCCTTAATCTTTCCCTAGTTATCCTCTTGCTCTTAATGTACTTGTAAAATAACTTTGGATTTTCCTTTATTTTACTTGTCAATGTTTTCTCATGCCCCTTTTTTGCTCTCCTAATTTCATTTTTAAGTTCCCCCCTACACATTCTATACTCCTCTAGGGCTTCCGCTGTTTTGAGCCCTCGGTATCTGTCATAAGCCTCCCTTTTTCTCTTTATCCAATCCTGTATATCCCTCGACATCCAGGGTTTCCTGGATTTGTTGGGCGCACCCTTCGTCTTTACTGGAATATGTTGGCCCTGTACTCTCCCTATTTCCTTCTTGAATGAGTCCTGCTGCTCTGACGCAGATTTACCTAAAAGTAGCTGCTCCCAGTCCACTCTGGCCAAATCATAACTGATCTTATTAAAAATCGGCCTTCCCTCAATTCTGAACTCTGATTTCTGGCCCATTCTTGTCCTTTTCCATAACAACCTTGAATCTAATGGAGTTATGATCACTATCTGCAAAATGCTCCCCCACTGATACCTCTACCACTTACCTGGCATCATTCCCTAAATTTAAGCCCAGGACCACCTTGTCCCTTGTAGGACCTTCTACGTACTGGCTTAAAAAGCTCTCCTGGATGCATTTTAAGAATTCTGCTCCCTCTATACCTATCACACAATGACTAACCCAGTTAATGTTGGGGAATTTGAAATCCCCCACTATTACTACCCTGTTATTTTTACACTTCTCTGAAATTTGCCTACATTTCTGTTCTTCTATTTCTCTCTGACTGTTTGGGGGCCTATAGTACACTCAGTAGTGGTCCATCAAATTCCAGGTTTTCACAAATACCAATAAACTTTCGGATGTGCTTGACAGCTGGGCACAGGTTTGCCAAAAGAGAAAGAAAAATTGCACTTCCAACTGCAGAGGCCCCTTAACCAGTTCATAAATAGTCTGTTAACTGGCAGAGAACAGATTTCCCTGTCTACCTGTGTTTTCCCCCAAACCCACCAACCCTTTGAAAATTCCAAACTGTCTCAGAGACTTTAGGATCTGAGGCGATCTCTGGGACTGTGATTTTGAAATCACTCTCTCACTGGATCCCAACCCTGCAGCATTTGGAAATCCAGCCTATAATATAGACTGACATTTTCATGAGGCTTTTCCTTGGAGTTATAGCTGAGTGTTTTGGAGAGATAAACTGTAAGGAGAGTGATATCTTCCATTCTCAATATATTGTCTTTCAAAGTCATCGAACCACAAGACAGTTTCTGACAGTGACAGTAGAAATGCATGTAGACTGCATCATTCTGTCTAGTTTGCTCCAAGTGTTTCTACTGTTGCAAATATCTAGCTCATGGTTCATTTCTTTTGAATATAACTTTTAGATTAAGAGTTAAAGTTTAACTGTAGAAACTGGGATAAATGCAACTAAAGCAAGCTTAGAGCCTATTACACTTAAAAGGCTGAGGTTATATTGCCTTAAGAGGTCAATAGCTAGAAAGGTAAGATCATAAAACAGCAGGTGGACTTACTTAGCTAAAGAGCTGGAGATGCGATGTTTGCAATGCTTGCAAGAAGTGCAGTCCAGAGAGATATTTTTGTTTTGAGAGTAGAGCTAAATTAGTTTAAAAGCATTCACTGAACCCTGAAAGGTTGTAAAACTCATTCACATCAGATCAAAGAAGAAATAGAAAATGAGGGATAATTAATCAAAAGACCAGTTTAAGGACAGCCCCAAACAAGCTATGTCATCATGGAGCTGAAGAAGGTTTTCTAGTTTTAATTTATCTGGATGCTTGCTGGGAGAGCTTTTAATTGCAGTTTGGACCTTGTATGATTTGCAGCTCACTAAGAGATAGCCAAGTAAATGATAGTTAGATAGACCTACACTTTAAGCAAAGTAAAACCCTAACTTCATCATTCCCTGTGTGGATGTAGGTGAGGCTTAATCTTAGTTTGAATTTAGTGAGGGAACAGAAGCTGGAAGGTTGCCTATTTTGAAACTAGTGGGAGAAGCTACAGTGGGCCTCATGGTGTCTTTTTGCAAAAGAAAGTAATCAGCTGAATTAGCTTGGAAGTATTGAAAAGTAACCAGAACAAGGCACTGAAACACCCACAGTCAATAGAGGATAAATGGAAGTTTTACCTCTGAGAATAGCTAAAGCTAAGGAGAATTCTCCAGTGACTGTGGCTTACTTATGGGTGGTCCCTATGGAAGTAACTAACTTTAAGATTGAAGTCATAAACAGAATTACCTGGAAAAACTCAGCAGGTCTGGCAGCATCGGCGGAGAAGAAAAGAGTTGACGTTTCGAGTCTTCATGACCCTTCGACAGAACTTGACGGCTTCATCAAGTTCTGTCGAAGGGTCATGAAGACTCGAAACGTCAACTCTTTTCTTCTCCGCCGATGCTGCCAGACCTGCTGAGTTTTTCCAGGTAATTCTGTTTTTGTTTTGGATTTCCAGCATCCGCAGTTTTGTTTTGTCTTTAAGATTGAAGTGTCTTATGAGAGAACTCTTGGGGGAAATAGACCTGAGTGCATAACATACATAGTTATAAACCATATTGTAAAGTTAATACTGGTTGTTTTCATTAATTCTTTTATATATCAAGTTATGTTTTGTTTTAAAAAAGTGAAATCTTGTGGTGAAGTTCGATAACTGAAAGCAAGGTATTTGGATTTCTCTTTTTCTCATTCATTCATGGGATGTGGGTGTCACTGGCTGGACCAGCATTTATTGCCCATCCCTCATTGCCCTTGAGAAGGTGGGGGTGAGCTGCCTTCTTGAACCGTTGCAGTCCATGTGGTGTAGGTACACCCCACAGTGCTGTTAGGAAGGGAGTTCCAGGATTTAGACCCAGTGACAGTGAGGGAACGGCGATATGTTTCCAAGTCAGGATGGTGAGTGACTTGGAGGGGAACTTCCAGGTGGTGGTGTTCCCATGTGTCTGCTGTTCTTGTTCTGGATGGTAGAAGTTGTGGGTTTGAAAGCTGCTATATAAGAAGGGGAAGTGGCGGTAGAGTGGGATTGTCACTGGGCTAGTGTTCAAGAGATCCAGGGTAATGCTGTTGTGGACCTGGGTTCAAATCCCATCATGGCAGATGGTGAAATTGAAGTTTTAAAAAAAATTAAACCATTGTGGTGGACAGGCTTTGGGGAGTCAGAAGCTGAGTTACTCGCCACAGGATTCCTAGCCTCTGACCTGCTCTTGTGGCAACAGTATTTATATGGCTAGTCCAGTTCAGTTTCTGGTCAATGGTAACCCCCAGGATGTTGATCGTGGGGGATTCAATGATGGTAATGCCATTGAACATCAAGGGGCGATGGTTAGATTCTCTTTTGTTGGAGATGGTCATTGCCTGACACTTGTGTGGTGTGAATGTTACTTGCCACTTGTCAGCCCAAGCCTGGATATTGTCCAGGTCTTGCTGCATTTGGACATGGACTCCTTCAGTATCTGAGTCATTGTGAATGGTGCTGAACATTGTGCAATCATCAGCGAACATCCCCACTCCTGACCTTATAATGGAAGGAAGGTCATTGATGAAGCAGCTGAAGATTGTTGGGCCTAGGACACTACCCTGAGGAACTCCTGCAGTGATGTCCTGGAGCTGAGATGACTGACCTCCAACAACCACACCCATCTTCCTTTGTGCTGGGTATGACTCCAAGCAGCGGAGAGTTTTCCCCCGATTCCCATTGACTCCAGTTTTGCTAGGGCTCCTTGATGCCACACTCATTCAAATGCTGCCTTGATGTCAAGGGCAGTCACTCTCACCTCACCCAGGGAGTTCAGCTCTTTTATCCCTGTTTGAGGCAAGGCTGTAATGAGGTCAGGAGCTGAATGATCCTGGCGGAACCCAAACTGGGTGTCAGTGAGCAGGTTATTGCTAAGCAAGTGCCTCTTGATAGCACTGTTGAGGACCCTTCCGTCACTTTACTGATGGTCGAGAATAGACTGATGAGGCAGTAATTGGCCGGGTTGGATTTGTCCTGCTTTTTGTGTACAGGACATATTTGGGCAATTTTCTACATAGCCGGGTAGATGCCAGTGTTGTAGCTGTATTAGAACACCTTGGCTAGGGGTGCAGCAATTTCTGGAACACAAGTCTTCAGTACTATTGCCGGAATATTGTCAGGGCCCATAGCCTTTGCAGAATCCAGTGCCTTCAGTGATTTCTTGATATCACATGGAGTGAATTGAATTGGCTAAGACTGGTATCTGTGATGCTGGGGACCTCCAGAGGACTTCTGGCTGAAGATTTTTGCAAATGCTTCAGCCTTATCTTTTGCACTGATGTGCTGGACTCTTTCATCATTGAGGATGGGGATATCTGTGGAGCCTGCTCCTCCAGTGAGTTGTTTAATTGTCCACCACCATTCACAACTGGATGTGGCAGGACTGCAGGGCTTAGATCTGATCTGTTGGTTGTGGGATCACTTAGCTCTGTCTATCGCTTGCTGCTTATACTGTTTAGCAGCAAGTAGTCCTGTGTTGTATCTTCCCCAGGTTGACACCTCATTTTTAGGTGCTGCTCCTGACATGCCCTCCTGCACTCTTCATTGAACTCTTTAAATGTTAACAATGTCTAATTAGAAGGTAACACTGGCCTTAACTGTTCACCATTCTTGTCCAGTTTCCATTGTTACAGTTGCTAATGAATATGTTGCCAATCTCTTTCAGCTGAAGAGGACCTGTGGTGTTGAACATGACTCGAGAGCAGAATGAAGTGCGTCGGAGCGATTCTATCATTCCATGTTTTGTGTGTATTGAGGTGTGTTTTATTAACATAAAATCTACCCTCAGCTCTGAATACATTGCAATCAAATACAGAGCATCTCTTTCTCTACCTGTCTCTCTCTCTCTCTTCACCTTTCTGCCTTTCCCCCTTCCTTTACTCACCATTATCCCCCCCTTTCTGCCTTCCCTCTCCCTCCCCCTCCCTTTCTCTCTCCCCTCTGTTTCTCTTCCCTATCCCTTTCTCTCCCCCTACTTTCCCTCCCCCTATATTTCTCTCCCCCTCCCTTTCTCTCCCTTCCCTCCCTCTCTGTCTCCATCTCCATCTCCCTTTCTGTCTTTTTCCCTTCTCTGTCTCTCCCTCCCCATCTCTATCTCTCTCTCCCCCATCTCTATCTCTCTGTCCCCCATCTCTATCTCTCTCTCCCCTTCTCTGTCTCTCTCCCAAGTCTCTATCTCTCTGCCCCTTTTGTCTCTTTCTCCATGCTCTGTCTCAGTCTCTCTGCCCCATCGCTCTCTTCTCCCTGACCCCACTCCCCTATCTCTCTCCCACCCAGCCCCCGTCTTGCTCCCACTAGCCCCCCCCGGTCTTGCTCCAACTCCCTCTCTGTCACTCTACCCCCCCCCCACCAGTCTCTCTCCCCACTCCCACAGTCTCTGCCCCCCTCCCTCTGTGTTTCCCCCTCCCTCTCTGTCTCTCTCCTCCACCCCTCTGTCTCCCACATCTCCCTCTCTCATTCTCTCACCCTCCCTCTCTCTCTCTCTCTCTCCTCCTCCCCTGTCTCTGTCCACCCCCCCTCTCATTCTCTTCCCCACTGCAAGACCCTTGAATGGTGCAGAAAAAAAATTATTTAGATCACAAGATGGGTGAGCCACACTATAAACTTGTAAGACTTTGAGTGACGCCGAGTTAAGACACTTAGTTAGATCACAAGATGGTGCATGACCCTGAGTAATGCAAAGACCCTGAGTAATGCAAAGACCCTGAGTAATGCAAAGAACCCGGTCAGTTTACAAGACAGTAAGCAAAGTTATGAAAAAGAATCTGTGCTTACATTATGAGAACATAAGAAATAGGAACAGGAATAGACCATTCAGCCCCTCGAGCCTGCACTGCCATTCAATAAGATCATGGCTGATCTTCTTGTGTTTTGATTTCCACATCACCATCTACCCCCGATAACCTTTGATTCCCTTTCCTAACAAGAGTCTATCTACCCCTGCCTTAAAAATATTCTCTACCTCCACCACCTTCTGAGGCAGAGAGTTCCAAATTCTCACGACCCTCTGAGAGAAAAAATTTCTCCTCATCTCTGTCCTAAAAGGGCGATCCCTAATTTTAAACACCGCCCGCTAGTTCTGCACTCACCCACAAGAGGAAACATCCTTTCAATGTCCACCTTGTCAATACTGTTCAGGATCTTGTATACTTCAATCAAATCACCCCTCACTCTTCTAAACTCCAGTGGAAACAAGCCCAGTCTGTCCAACCTTTCCTCATAAGATCACCCACTCATTCCAGGTATCAATCTAGTAAACCTTTTTTGAACTACCTCCAATGCATTTACATCCTTCCTTAAATAAGGAGACAAAAACTGCGCACAGTATTCGAGGTGCGGTCTCACCATGCCCTGTATAACTGAAGCATAACATCCTTACTTTTATGTTCAATCCCTCTCGTAATAAAGGATAGCATCCCATTAGCCTTCTTAATTACTCACTGTACCTGCATACTAATTTTTTGTGACTCATGTACTAGAACACCTAGATCTCTCTGCACTTCAGAATTATGCAGCCTTTCTCCATTTAAGTAATATTCTGCTTTTTTGTTCTTCCTGCCAAAGTGAACAACTTCACATTTTCCCATATTAAACCCCATTTTTCAGATCTTAGCCCACTCACTCAACCTATCTATATCCATCTGCAACCTCCTCATGTCCTCTTCACAGCATACTTTTCCACCTATCTTTGTGTCATCTGCAAATTTAGCTACCATGTCTTCACTTCCTTTATCTAAGTCATTGATGTAAATTGTAAAAAGTTGAGGCCCCAGTGCAGACGCCTGTGGGACTCCACTCGTCACATCCTGCCAATCCGAAAAAGTCCCATTTATGCATGCTTTCTGCTTTCTGCCAGCCAGCCAATCTTCTATCCATGCTAATATGTTACCCTCTACACCATGGGCTTTTATTTTGCATAATAACCTTTGATGTGGCACCTTATCAAATGTCTTCTGGAAATCTAAGTACAGCACGTCTACAGGCTACTCTTTAGCCACTGTGCATGTCATTCCTTCAAAAAACTCCAATAAATTGGTTAAAAATGATTTTCCTTTCACAAAACCATGCTGACTCTTTCCGATTGCCTTGAGCTCTTCTAAGTGCCCAGCTATAACCTCCTTAATGATCGGTTCTAACAACTTCCCCACGACAGACATCAAGCTAACTGGCCTATAGTTTCCTGTTTTCTGCCTCCCTCCCTTCTTGAATGGAAAGGTTATATTTGCTACTTTCCAGTCTGCTGGAACCTTTCCAGAATCTAGCGAATGTTGGAAAATTAATACCAATACCATCTCTTTTAAGACCCTAGGATATAGTCCATCACGATCTGGAGACTTGCCTGCCCGCAGCTCCATCAATTTCCTCAGTACCGCTTCCCTAATGATTTCAGTTTCACCAAGTTCCTCTCTACCTTTCACCTCCTGATTTGCAACCAATACTGGAATGTTTTTTTGTACTCCCTAATAGTGAACACAGAAGCAAAATATTTCTTCATTTTTTCCACCATTTCCTTATTATCTACTATTAACTCCCCACTGTCACTTTCTAGAGGACCAACACTCACTTTACTTACTCTTTTTCCTTTTTAAATACCTGTCGAAACTCTTGCTATCAGTTTATACATTTCTCACTAGCTTTTCTCTCATGCTCTAATTTCTCCTGATTAATCTTTTAGTCATTCTCTGCCATTCTTTATATTCTGTCAAATTATCTGTCTTAGAAACATAGAAACTAGGAGCAGGAGGAGGCCATTCAGCCCTTCGAGCCTGCTCCCCCATTCATCATGATCATGGCTGATCATCCAACTCAATAGCCTGCTACAAAAACAGAATTACCTGGAAATACTCAGCAGGTCTGGCAGCATCGGCTGAGAAGAAAAGAGTTGACATTTCGAGTCCTCATGACCCTTCAACAGAAATCAACCAGTTCTGTCGAAGGGTCATGAGGACTCAAAACATCAACTCTTTTCTTCTCCGCCGATGCTGCCAGACCTGCTGAGTTTTTCCAGGTAATTCTGTTTTTGTTTTGGATTTCCAGCATCCGCAGTTTTTCTGTTTTTATCAATAGCCTGCTCCCGCTTTCTCCCCATACCCTCTAATGCCTTTCGCTCCAAGAGCTATATCTAACTCCTTCTTGAAAACATGCAATGTTTTGGCCTCAGCTATTTTCTGTGGTAGAGAATTCCACAGGCTCACCACTCTCTGGGTGAAGAAACTTCTCCTCATCTCCTGTCTTCCTATAGAATTGGTGCCAATCCCATGGCCCAGCAAATCCATAGAGAAGCTGAAAGTAGCTGCAGTAAAACATAGTTAAATAAAAGTCAGCTGGAAGAGGAGAGAAGAAGAACCAGCTGAGTAAAAAAGAAAAGTTCCTGCAGTCATTTTTTTTAAAGTCAAAGTTACAAAAGTTCAAAGTCCTTAAAAAATAACAAAGTGGCCAATCGCCAGAGAGCCAGCTAAAATCACAAAGCTCAGCATGTTCACAGAGAAAATAAACCCTGCAGAGGAATAATAAGAAAGAACAAGCCCAGAGAAGAAAGAGCTGCCAAAATGTTTCCAGAAGTTTAAACAAAAGGCGATTGCAGGGACCCCAGAAATCATCACAAAATCACAGGCAGCTCTTGACAGCCTGAAGTGAAAAAATGGTTTCTACATTCACAGTCTTAAACAGCAAACAACATTTAAAGCAGTAGCTACAAGGGACAAAATGGCCATGGACAGCAAATTAGAAGAGACGCCAGAGAGAGGGCAACTCCCAATAAAGTACCGAGGGCAATGAGAGACCCCAGAGAGAGGGCAACTCCCAATAAAATGCTGAGGGCAACTCCCAATAAAGCACCGAGGGCAATGAGAGACCCCAGAGAGAGGGCAACTCCCAATAAAGCATCGAGGGCAACAAGAAACCCCAGAGGGAGGGAAACAAAAGGCTCTAGAGCAAGAGTGACAGAAAGCCTCAGAGAGAAGGAACCAAAAGACTATGGAGCAAGGGAGATAGATGGCAGTGCAGAGCAAGCAGATGGCCATGAATGAAGGAAAGCTATCTGAGGTAACTCAAAAGAAGCAAAATGTGCAAAAAATAAATGAAGCTGTTCTACAAGAAAATGTTCACATCAGAGTTGAACTGGAAGGTTTGAAGTGCAGGATTCAAGTTGAGTATATACCTTTGAACACGCATGATAAACTGAAGTCTTCAATGAACCAAACTGTTCAAGATCTGAACAAATAAATTTCTGAAATAATGACCCTCAATTCCACAGTTGACAAATCAAAGCAGGAGTTGGAAAATCTCAATCAGGTGTACAGCCAGGAAAAACAGAAGATCGAAAAGGCACACAACGTAGTTTTGATCCTGAAAGACTCTTTGAAAAATCAATAAAAAGGACGTTGAATATTACTTAAGGAAAAGCTGTGTTGGAACTATCAGTACCAACAAAACAATGCACTGAAGCCCAGAGTGAGTTGGCAAGAAGTCAACAAGAAAATAAGTAGTTGAAGGAATAGTTGATTGTCCTTCAAGATCAAAAGCAAAAGGAATGTGTAACCATTCAGCAACATGAAGAAATGAAGACTGTCTTAAACAGCAGAATGGAAGCACAGTAGAAGAAACTCAAAGAGCCTCTGTTGAATTACAGGAAAGCTCGTGATGAAACAAGTGAGCTTCACAAAGGAAAGGAAAACCTGTTGACAGACTTTCACATTTACAAGAATCCCTTAGGTCAAAGCTTATTCTTCTGAAAAGTTACAAAGAGAAGGAAAATTAATTTAATGTTACTCTGAACAAAATGAAGAACCAGTTGGCAGAGAAGCCTCAGCAATGTTCAATATTCCAGGAGGAAGCTGAAAGCTACAAGAATGAGACTGAAGAGCTGAAGAAGCAGTTGAATGGAAAAGAGGAAGCGCTGGAAGGAGAAGCCTGGAACTTTCCAAGCTGCGAGTGGATCACGAAGCCATGAGCAGCACAATTACAGAACTGAAACAGGTTAAGATTTCTCCGGAGACAGACCTGGCCAACAGTGAAACCAAAAATGAAGAACGAGGAGAAAGTTCTGTTGCAGACGTAGAAAGAAAATATAGAAATAAGATTGAGAAATGTAAATCTAACATTGAGTGCAAGAAACTAAAAGAGGAAAGGGCACTGGATGTCTCCGAGCTGCTGAGAACCATCAAAGCTCAATGAAAACATTCAGACATTTGCAAAACAGTTTGAAAGTATAACAGCAAATAAATGTTTGCAAAAGAAGTGGAAATGAAGCAAAAGATATTCGCCTGGCAAGAACATGGCGGACGCCACAGAAAAAATAAATTCCACTTCACTCGAGGAACGAACGGAGTGCATATTCCCTTCAGAAGGAACAGGACAAACCCACAGGCCAGAATTTTACATTCATCGGGCGGGCTGGGTGGGTATTGACCGCTGCCTGCGATCGGCTCCGCACCCTGATTTCACACGGACAGGCCAATGAAGGCCTGCCCTGCATGGATAGCGAGTGGTAGCGCTACCCCTGCGGCCGGGGGGGGAGGAGGGAGAGTCGGGTCCAGCGTGCAGTTCTCTCTTTACTGTGTCACATGAGATGGGACATGTTTTTACTTTCAAAATAAAGGTTTCATTTCATTAGCATTTGCTTTAGGAAACCTCGTCCCGCTTGTGGATGAGGTTTCCTAAAAAACGTAAAGGCCACTTGGCCTTTTCGCCAGCATAAAATTCAACTTCATTACCTTGTTATCGGCCTTAATAGGCCTTTCAATTATCGGCGGGTGCACAGCCAACTCCACGCACCTGCCAAACTAAACATCGCACGAGTTTGCAATGACATCAGGAGCACGCCTGACATCATCGCGTCATTTTATGTTCCAGCACGTCTGCACTCACCTGCACGCCGAATGTAAAATTCTGCCCACAGTGTCTGAGCAGAGCAGACAGGTTGTTACTAAAGAGAAATGCAACGCGAAGGAGCACAAAAAGTGAATCAAACTGAGATAGCCAAGTGCCAGAAACACAGAGTACTCCTACCATTCCTCCAAATGTGACAGACTGAGATGTGGAAAAACTGTCAAGCCTCAATACCACCTGAATTTATAAAGTCAGAGACTTGAGATGCGGGAGCAGAGATTTCAAGTACAGACTGTATGACAAATATTTACGCTTTGTTGGAAAGGAAAGTTTTCTTTGGAGAGAAAGGGGAAGCTTGTATCATATGCCTGCATGCCATTGCAATGTAAAGGTACTAAGCAGAGCAAGGGTTAATGTGGGACTGGAGAATAGCACTGCCCACGGTATGATGTATAGAGTCACATGGCAATAGACTGAGAGAATAGTTTGAGAGAGAACACTCTGGTATCAGCCTATATGGAGAAACAGTGCCATGCATGACAGTAACCTGGGATCTGGAACTAGCTAAAGATTAACAATAAAGGGTTCATGCTTAAATATACAAGTCTTAAGATTTCATCATTGAAACATCTGAAGACCCCATATGACAACATCTTCCCCTCCCTCCCTCTCTCCCCCTCCTTCCCTCTCTCCCCTCCCTCTGCCTCTGCCCCCTCCCTCTCTGTCTATCCCCCTCTCTCTCCCCTTCCCACCCCTATCCTGTCCCTGTATCTCTCCCCTCCCTTTCTCTCACCCCTTCCCTCTCTGCCTCTTGCCCTCCTTCTCTCTCCCCTCCATCTCTCACTCCTCCTCCCTCCTTCTCCCCTCTACTCTCTCTCCCCACTCTCTCTTGCTTGCTCTCCCTCTCTCTCGAGAATTTCTTCTCTCAGTTGCCAGGGTCTAGAATGTTCTAACTGACAAAGTAGAGAAAGCTAGTTCCATAACTGATTTTAGTTGGACAGGTAGAAGATAGGGAAGTTACAAGACTATGGGTAAAAAGTGGGGATATGGGAATCAAAGAGCCAGCATAAGTGCAATGGGCCAAATGACCTCCTTCTGATCCAGAAGGTTTTATGCTTTGTGCCTCCCACCAGCTGCCGGCTTGCCCAAGGTGCAGGAAGCCCAATAAAAAATATTTTACAATGGAGGCAGGGAGTCTTCTTAAAATGTTTTTAGCACAGGTCTGCTGCCTGAAAATAATTGGGCACTGACCTCGGTTAAAACCAGGGGTGGAATTTGATGCTTTTCCCAATGGTAAGTTTGGTAATCAGGTGGGAGAATAGCAGGTAGA